>OOFE01014746.1:0-12323 GCA_900323365.1 Monocentris japonica | reverse complement strand
ACGTTATGAATATCATGGCATCACCATTGAATTGATGGTCTTGGTGTTCGGATTGCCGTTTCCAGAATTTTGATGGGGTGTAATTGGTCCAAAAAAATGGTCCAAAGATTAGGTTTGCTATTCATAGCATATGGTGAATAGCGTTTATTCCAAGCGCTGTGCTGTGATTCTTTCCCTCTCTCCTTTCCTCCCCTCCTCCTCCTGTCTCCCTCTTTGGAGAGGGGCTGAAAGGTTGGCATTAGAACAACAAAGGAAGGATGGAATGTCAACAGGCTTCAGAGAGAAATGAGTAGAGAGAGAGAGAGAGAGAGATGGGAATTGCATGTAGTGACTCTATCGCCTCTATCTGAGCTTCACTAGCTGTCAATGTGGCATTCAGAGACTGGTAGCCGTGATCACATGCACATCCTGAAATTCTCCAACATGTCTGAAGTCCATATCAGTGACACTGCTGAACTACGATGCAACACTGAATATGTACGGGGGAATTTCAAGCTGTTCAGTATTTGAAGGTCTAGCGATGTTACAAGGTTGTTTCTTTCTCTTGTTTACAGGCTCAAGTAGTGGATGTGGAGCAACTGACAAAAGAAAAGAGGTGAAGTTAATTTCTTGGTAGTGCTGGGTGGAAGACTAGTGATTTTGTTGTGACGCTGATCAAAGAACAACAAATCCCAGTCTGCCTCTTGGCGCAAGCAATGCTCTTCAGTCTACGTCAACTTCACCTGCAGAGATCTGACTTGAGAATCTGTTCACATTTTCATGTTTGTAGTGTAACCAAGTTTCCCCTTTATTCATTCAGCAATGGTGGGCCCAAACAATATGAAACATACCCTTAAAATGTTCCTATTCAGCCATACAAGGTATAAGAAAGTACGTAAATTGCAACCAAAACTTAAAGCCTAAAGAATTAAAGCAGGGACATTCATGGAACCAGAACCAATTTTACACCCAACCACAACTGCTACACATATGTTGGGGAAATACTGTAATGATGGCATACAGCATGCTTTGCACAAACAGACATTTTAATAAGGTTTACAAAAATATGTACATTACAAGATAACTTTGCAATTCTGTTACATTATAATTTGTTACTATAAATGTTGATTGTTCTTTATAAATCTGCAATGAAACTTATGACTTGTTTATGAAAGTGGAATGAAAGTTCATTGTAAACCCTTACAAATAAAGCATTACTGCATGTTCCTCACATCAAGACTGATAGTCATGTGAGGGAGGTGGATTTGAAGCCCTCACATACACAGCACACTCCATCCTATACTTATGCACTCCATTCCACTCCTTACTTTATTAGTCCTCCTAGATGAAATGGGCTACTGCCAGAAAACCAGAAAACTTTACTATGTACAACACTAAATAAGACTAAATAAATCTGACACATCTCATCAGTCTATAAGAGATAAAAGGTGTCTAAATCCCTCAGTGGCTACCTTAGTAGCTGTAGTAGTCAGTGGTTAGTACTTCCTTCTTATGATACCTTACTGGTTTATTTAGTATGTGTAAGAGTTTTGAATGAGCAGGTCCCTGAAAAAGGTGAACCAGTCTCTGGAAAAGCACATGAAGTAGCAGTACCACGGGTAGAAGGACTCCTTCTGGTGGGCGGCCCCAGCCTGGATGAGGTGGAGTGCTGCTTCACTAGCTGGGTAGGCCTTCATGGAAGTGTGCCCTCTGAGTAAAGGAGTGAATAGACACACACACACATAGACACACATTCAACTAAATCTAATGCACACCAATGATGGTGGCATGACAAGAGCAACTACGGAGGCAATCATCTTAAATGTTAAAAGAAGGGCTGGTGGGCTGACCTGACTTTCTCCATGGCAGACTCTGTGTTTATGAGCCCCAAGGTGCTGATGGTGATTGACACATTGCTGCGCTGCATGGCCAGCTCGTGTTGCATAGAGCCAAAAAACCCATTCACTGCAAACTTAGTGGCAGTGTAGGGAGCCATGAAAGGAGTACTCATTTTACCTAGGGAGCAAAAACAGTTAGGGGATGTTCAGTTATGATTTTATAATTTTTATAACTCTCAGTTCCTTTCAGTTTCCAAAAGTTTTTGTGTAATACACTTCACTGCCAGTATTTGGTTTGTTTGTGAGGTTGATTCAGTACTAGACCTTTATGGGGTTCGATTAATATCAGCAAACAGACCTGAGCAAATATATGATATCTTAAGTTGCTAAGGTGTCTGTGCATGGCAGCCTCACCCAGCAGAGAAGACACAACTATGATAGAGCCTGCGCTCTGCTCCAGCACTGGCATAGCAGCTGATGTCATGCTCACATAGCTAAGGAAATTTACCTGATAGAAAAAAAAAACAAAAAAAAACATGACACCCTGAATCACACGCAGTCATTAAACTGCTTCAGCATTCAAGTCAAATTCTACTTAGAACAAAAGCAGAGGAGGTAAGTGCAGATAAAGAATCAGAAAAAGATTGGAAGATTACTAAAAAGCCTTGAAGCTTTAAAAATATGGCACATCTTTGTCTTTTCAGTCGTTCCCAGCATACCTGCATGAGTGACTTGACGTGATGCCAATCTTTGTTCCACATGGCAAATGCAGTGCTTCCAATGTGATTTAGAACAAGAAAGTCAAGCCCACCTCATAAGAACAAACAAAATGCACATTCATAAAGAGAGTGACCTCATTTACTATCAGATTCAATACAACAACATAAACATTGTGCGATATATTGTCATCACATGTGCCACTAAAACCAAAGCTCACAGTAATATTTTTAATATAAAAGAAACTAAAATGTAATTTAAGCTCTATATAACCAATCTAACCAATCTGCCATCAGGCCCCTCTTAATTATGACCACAGATAAAGTATCACACAGAAAAGCCAGCAGTATTTTAATTAGATTTAATTAGAAATGCATCATTGCTGGTCTCATTCACACTGCTCCCTGTAAGTCTCCAGATTGGTGGCATGCTGGTATTTCATATTTGAAACCAGGAACTGCTGTCGTTGCTAAGCAACACAAAAGAATCAAGTGTGTTTGTTTATTGGCCAATAAGAATGCAGACAAAGTTTCAAGGTAAAGTAATAATGTAATAATGTAATATTTATATACAAATTGTGCAAGGTAGTTTTTATATGAATAGTGTAATGCACAGAAATAGAATGAGTTTTTTTCTTTCATAGAGCTTCAAGCTGGTTTGGTGACTATCTAAAAAAGCATATTATTTACTGTTGGTCTTTGATGCTCATACAAAACACAAAGCCACTAATAAAGCTCCTTCAGGCAAGCTTTTCCCTCTGTGTGAAAGAGGCTTGAACTTTAACCTACCAAGATGGTCAACAGCCAGCTTGACTACTCTCTCGGGGTCAGAGGGAAGAGACATGTCCCCTGTTATGTACACAGCCTTCTGGGCCCCCAGCGTCAAGCACTTCTCTGACACCTATAGGACAGAGACAGAATTACACACATCACAGCCATACTCATGCACATATGGTCCATTATTCTTACCAGACATAGGATCAGAGCTACCATGTTGTGTCGATGTCGTGTTGGGAGAAGACATGGATTTGCAGAGAGTAAATATGTTTGACTATATCTATAATTATAAAGTCTGAACCATAGAGACTTGTGCAAAGTGTGTTGCAGTTTTATGGTGGAAGAAAACAGAGGAATTTCTGAATGGTGGAAGATGTGTGTGTAAAAAGAAGTGTACAGTAGGTGATAAATTGCATCAGACAGATCTGAAGAGCACAGAACTTCTGCAAGGCGTACTCCCTCCTTGCGGTTATTACGATCTGGGCACCCAGCCTAGCATAATGGTATGCCAACTGTTCCCCGATGCCGGTACTGGCACCAGTCACCAGCACCCTGGCACCTCGGAGAGACTCTGGGGAGGGAGAGGTAGTCAGCAGTCAGCATGTGGCTCTGTGAGTGGTCAGGAAGACTACAAGTCATGAGAGAAAATCAATCCAAGCAGGGAATATCAGACAGATTTACAACATCAGCATGCCATCATGAAGCAGATTGATATGATAGCCAGGTTAGTAAAAGACAAATGATGTGAGTAATCCTCCTGCCTGACAGATTGGTTGAATGATTGAACAATAGATAATAATAATAATAATGAACAATAAATGAACAATACAATCAAGTAATCTTTATATATTTTCACTGATGTCTGCACCAGGTAAGTCAAACATAACTGACTTTGTTATCAATATATTTAAAGTAAGTAAGAGAAAGCGAATATCAATAGCCTGCCATTCATTCACTGCAAAATAAAAGCCTATTTCACTATCAAAAACTTACTGTAGTTTTAATACTAATAGTATTAATTAGGGTTTTCAAACGATTGGCCGTTGTTGTTAACGGTGAGCCAGAATGTAACAGTTTGTTAAATCAGAAAGATAGGCAACAAATCCGGACTTTAACCTGGGTCAAATGTGTCCATCCACAACACCGCCGCCGTGATACCAATGGCGAGCACCACAAGCTTTGAACCCGCTGGGAATTTCATGACGATGCTCACACACTCAGCAACACACACGCACGTCCTGTAAGAGACAGTCTGCTGGGTCAGTGTTCCATGGAGAGAATCTTGAAGATGTCACGGAGCAAAACTCTAGCCTGAGACACAGTTTCTTGTCCAGTCCGTCTGTCTCAGCAGATCCGTGGAGCGACTTCAAATTCTCTTTCAAGATGGCATCCTTTACACGTTTTCTGACTTGACGATAGTTGTTTCTTTCTTCGGATTAAATTAAATTTTCTTCTTTTGTTTTCATTCTCTATTTATTGAAGACATGACGGGTTTTCTTCAATAACAATAACAGTAATATCTATCTTTCTGTACACTTACAGGTCTCGTCCACCTCAAATCAACTGTTATTAATTGATGGTGGCCCCCTACTCAGTTGTTTGTAAAGACTTGTGAAGACCCCCGTTGTCAGTGGATACACAATTAAGGAGGCACGGAGGCAAGTATGTCCCCACCCTCTTATTTCCGCGTCTATTCCTCCGTTTTCTTCAATCAAAACACACCCAGGGTGGGTAGGGAGGGCGGGATGTGGCGAGCAGCCAACCAGTTTTAAAGGTTGACATTTTATCGAAACAAGCGTGAAAGTTATTTGATATTGTAACACTATTACATTAAAAAGCATGAGGATCTGTACTTTTAGCTCTGAATTCACGGAACATTTTTCACAACATGTTTATAGAGTATCAGAATGAATCCATTCGCTGTTTTGAGGTAATCTCTGTAATCCAGTGGATTAGTCTTTGGTAAAGTTGAAACTTTGCTCAACTTAAATAGGACCATTATGTGTTCAGTTACATGTTGAATATCATTCATGTGTATTCTGAAAATGTTCACATTCTGAATCTAATGTTGGTAACAAGGTTTTGTTAAAAAACTGTTTCAAATATGGAAACAGTAAAACACTTGTATTTCTAGTATTTCTACCAAAGCAATAAATCAATTTTCAAAGTAGTTACATTTGGTGATTGGTGATTGGAAAGCGAAAAAAGAATTTCCCCTCTGGAGATCAATAAAGTATGCTTTCTTTCTTTCTAATCATTTCTGAAAATGATTTCTCACAATCAGTTATGATAATTCATATTGCAGTTCAAAATCAATTGCCCTGTGAGATAGCATATAATGAACAGAGCAACCTGGCCCATAAATGTCACCCAATGTCACCTACTTATATGAAACTGGTAAAGTCTATGACTATATCAGCAATATTGAGCTGATTGTGGATTGTAGTTTATGGTTTATAGTACAACTAAACAATCTCTGGCAACCAGTAATCAAGATTAGGAAGCCCTAATCTTCCTAAGGATAGATTGTGGAGGAAATGTGGTCCTGGAGAACAAATGAGTCAGGGCAGACCAAAACAGTCTCATTTGAGCTGAAAATTTTTGACAATTATGTTCAATCCTATGAGGATTTTCTTTCTTTTCCTGAACCATATTGAGCATTTAGATTCAGCTTTACTTACTGTGTGTAACTGGTACACCTTTTCTACTTAGTTTGTATGATATTAATTCTTTTGTACTTTACATTTAAATTTTAAAAGGTGAGTTGTTGATGTAACTGATCTGTTGAAAATGTTTTTATTATTTGGTTGAATTCATGTATTGTGCGACTTAACAACCATGACGGAACACATTCACACGAATGAACAAAACATCCAATGCTACACTTGAACAGCATTCAAGAAAAACTGGAAGAGAAAATAATTTTCAAGCATCTTTGTTTTAGTTTCTTAAAAATGTTTCACATTATATTTACAGAGAAAACAGCATACATTTAGGGTCACAATGAATGATGGTTTGAGGCCTGGATATATGGCAGTTATGACAAAGAATAAAGACTTCAGTCCAAAATACCAAACTATGTTGGTAGCCAATTAAAATGACATAAATAGTGTGACAGCACAAACATTGTTGAAATTATTTCACATCAGCATTTTGATATCATCTTAATATTATCATGTAGAAAATTGTCGTTTGCATGAAGAAACAGAATAGAAATCCCACACACTGCCCTGAATGACATATGACTTATTAGAACAATGTGGTCATTATCCACCCTGTGAGAGATTTAAGACATAAACAGTCAAGTCTCATCAATGCCTACATATTGCAATTTAAATTATAATTCACTCTGATGAAGTTAGCACTGATCAAATGAATATCAATTCTTTATTCAAAAAAAGTGACACCTACTCATAACGAGACATTTCATGAAGCACAACAGATAAATTCTGCCAAAGCTTTTACATTACCAGCAGCATAATCCAGATGAAATAAATAGCATAGGCATATAAAAGTAAAAAAAAAAAAAAAAAAGTAAAACAGAGAGGTATAGGTAAGAAATGTTGATATTCTTTGTTTCATGTGTTACTTACAAAATTATGAATACTATACAGGGCGATTTAACAAAGACAAATGTCTAGCTCCATTTCAGCTGCTAGGCTATTCCAATAGGTCCTAATCCTCCTTTGTTTACAAATGAGAGGACCTAATAGTCATACTTAATAGTAAACTTAAAATCCATAATCAAAAACTTGTGTTGTGAGAAGTGAGAATGAAAAAATAAATGAGCCCCTCCATGGCAATAAAAACCAAAGAAATCGGACCAAGAAGGGCCTGTGGGCTTTTGATCTTCGGCACGTCATCTCCCATTGGAGGAAAACATAAATCTGTAACACTATAATAGGTAACGATTGATTGGATAAAGATGAGTAGTCAAAAGAAGATGAAACTAAACAGTCAGTACTAGGTGGTCTTCACCAGATCATAGACGTGGATGTGGAAGTCATCATCATATTTGATGTAGTAAACAGTGGGCTTGGCTGGAACTTGATAGATGACCAAGCCTGTTCTCTTCAGGCCATTATCTGTGACGTACTCCACCTGCTTACCCACAAGGCTCTCTGTCTCCTCACCTGGCTTCCTGTCTGCTGGCAGCAGGTGTTTGTTCTCTGGATGACAGAGAGACAAACAAGAGGGAGAGAAGTCAGAGAGATAGGAGATAGGAACAGTAAGACAAGAGCATAATGTTCACCACATCATTACATACATAAAAAAATGGCTTCTAACTATGATAGCAATTTCTGCCAAAGCTGAGAATCCATTTGAATCAGTTTCAAGCACCTTAAGTTTCAAGGGAATGATCTACTGTGAAAAGAAGTTGGACCTTAACCCTTACTAATCAAACTTATTTTGCTGACTTTGTCCAATCCCTTGTAGATAACATTGTCCCTTCATAATATGACATAGCCCAACCCATACATCATAAGACTCCATAACCTTTCCTCTTCTTGCGTCAAAAGAAATTCAGCACAAAATGTTGTTATCTTCCCTTCTCATTTTAAAGAGCATGTGAATTAAGGCAGAATTAAGAACTACTTCTTTTTTTTAAGACAATTTTTTTTTTGCCATTTTGCCTTTTATTAGATAGTTAGCGGTAGAGAGAGTCAGGAAAGACTGGGTGAAAGAGTAGGGATGACATGCGACATAGGTCCCGGGCCGGACTTGAACCCAGGACGTTGCGGTTCTGTTAGACCACTGAGCCCCACAAGAACTACATTTTGACAGTTTTTGTGCAGGGTATGTTTGTGTGCGCGCGCAAGATATAACTCCTCTTACTGCACCTGACTCGGGTAGGACACGTAGATCTCCATCCTTATAGTCATCCCACAGCTGGTACATGTACAGCACCGGGTCCTTCTCATAGGTGATGTAATACCAGTGGGTCATGATGGGGGCACGGGACAGCACCATGCCTCGCCACTCATTTTTCTCCCCGTCCTCCTTCTCAAAAAGATGCTCCACAGCCCTCCCCACCAGCTCCTCAGCTCCAGGGGGCACCTTGATCTTATTGTTCACTGTGGGAAGGAGAAGACCCCACTAAGTAAAAGCTGACATGATACATCTGTTAATTGGAAGCCTTTCTAGGGCCCAGCAGATACATTGGTGCGTCAATATTATGAGCCATTGTTAGCTTTTCACATATTTACGGTTAATATCATATTTACACTAACCGCTTAAGTAAAAGAACATTTCTAAAATGACCATAATAAAATGTATTGACTGATATATCGGATCATTTATCACTCCCATAAAACCCTGAATCAATTGAGCTTTCACACTGTCAGTGTTTGTTTGTTTGTTTTGCTACTCTATTGCCACTTATCATAACACAATAGTGATTCAACCTATACACAGTTCATTAAAGCCTGTATATTTTCTGTTCTTAACACCCACCAGGTTGGTCTTTCCAGGGAGAAATTCTCTGTCTCACAGGAAGTGATGCATTTTATGTTTGCGGCAGAAGCACCAGTGGTTTGTTTTGAATAGATAGAAGTAGTAGTACAAGTAGGCTAGCATGTTAGCATGAACAGCGATAGCCACAATGACTGAAGAGAAAGAAAAGAGCCACCTACAGCAACTCAAACTCAAAACCAAAAATGAGATGTCACAGTATAAACACCACTGTTTATCACCAAAGATCACCAGAATAAAATCTCAGGGATTACCACTTCACCACTTCACTGTTTGTAACATGCATACATGAGTCAAACCACCAAAGCATGTATGCAATAAAGAGGTGGATGTTACCACACTCACCGACTTTCTCTGCCAACACCTGCAGGTTGGACACCCGCTCATCTTTGAACAGCTCAATGCCGTAGACGCAATCAAAGCCGTCATATTTGACCATGTAAAGGGAGTTGTTCACAGTAAGGCGCTCCAGCACCGTGCCTTTCCACTTGGTCAGGTTGCCCTTCTCCCTCCAGGTATGCTGGATCCTCAGGCCTAGTAGGTTGTCAGGGTCCGGTGTCAGGGTTGACGTCGAGCTCTCACTCAGCTCCCCGCTGCTACGCTTCCTGGGAGCATGTGAGAATCCAGGTCACATGTGGAGAATAAAAAGAAAATATTAGCTATGAATCTACACTGGGGTCAAACTGAAATAAGCGCATTATGTTGGTGAACTATCAGATCAACCTTAGTTTGGGATTTTTTTTCCACTGAGAAATAGGTCTGATATGAAATCTAAGTATGGGGGAAATGCGATTGAACCTCATTGCATTGCTTGCCTTTGCCCAGCATCTGAAGTGCCGAATAGGGCTTCATACAATTGCTGCCCCAGACACTGAGGGCCCTCTTCCATGAAAATGCCACAAGAATGTAGAAGTAGTAGGTGCCGGTAAAGGCCATTTTAAAGGGCAAGAAATATAAATTTCATATATACATAATGCCATATTTGGTGAGTGTCAAATCAGTAAAGACCTAAGTTAATGTCTGTAAACAGCCCATTTCCAAAGTGAACATAATTTGTTACTTATTTGAGCTTTTGAGAAAAGGGGTGGGTAGTAAACTGTCTTTGTGAAGCTTTATTGTATCTAACCCAACTGTGGTTTTGTTATTTCATTTAGGCCAGACTAGTTTAGCTAACTTGTACTGCAATGTACTGTAGCCAGTGAGGTTTAATCACAGTTGTCAGGGTTTCAATTGAATTTGTCTCCAGAGCAATTTGTGTTCCAGGAAAGTTATGTTGTGGCCCTGTGCAGTGCATCCCTTCCCTGGTGCTTGAGTGTATAGAACTACAGTGAGGCATACTGATGACCCCTTCAAACTGGAATTGACCGTGGTCAAAATGATTTAAAGCAGACCTCGGTGTCTGAGCCTACCTGCCCCGTTTCTTTGACATGTTTCCATAAAGTCATACAGTCCTGCGAGACACAAAAGACAAGTGAATTAGTGGTAAGTATGGACGACCCAGCGGATCATGGCAACGCATAACAGTTACAGTTCACTAATTAGAAGCTGACAAAGACTATAATTCATGCGATGAAGAAACATTTTGCCTGATCCTATGCGGTAGACAGTCCTGCACCCTGCTGGCCCGGTGCCCACGAGCTCCCAGCCCCAGCAATGCAAATTAGCCAACAGAGCTGCCCTACCGGATGTAAACAACTAAATTGCGACAATGTTGCCTTCGATTTGGCAGTTAAAGCTTGGAGGTTATGTATTAAAACACAGATAGATGACATACGGTAGAATGTAGCCTCTAAAGAGCCAGTCCCCATACATGACAACTCGGCTGTATATGGCTAAACAACGTGTAACGTTACCAGAGATAGCTCAAGAAATGCCGATCGACCGCGGTGTCGAGTGTCGTCCGATATGTATGTGTAACATTGTAACGGAAAGGTACCGGATCCTTCCAATGACTGTGAATGTGTAAATGTGTAGTGAGAGTCGGGCTACAGCATTTTTACACATAGCTAAACAAAAGGAAATGCATCGCCATGTAGGCGCTGATTTTGCGCCCCGGTTGTACCAGATTAGCGTCAGAATCAGGATTGACCATAAGAGATTAATTTACGGTTTAATGTGTTCGACAAGTTAAATAGGAGGGAAGCGGATCAATAAGCTGTTCGCCCTACCTGGTCAATAATTTCACATCTGTTTCTCTTTGTAGAGCAGATTCCACCTAATGTAGGATACATACAAGGAAACGATCTTGAGTTATAAACTACAACTACCAAGCTAAACTGGTAGGCTCTCTAAGCAGGCTGGGATTTGTTGTCAATTTGATTGACTTCCTGCCCACTTCGTGTAGCCCCTGACCATTCTAAACTCATGTACAATCTCGTTTACACAATTCTGTGTTTCTGTATATTTATTTATTTGGCTATTTAAAATATTTCTATGTTGTTCCCCTTCAATTGCTTAGGTTGTAACGAAGTCATAATAGCCACGAAACTACATTTCCCATTATTCACCATAGCATAGTTCCACATTTTTTCTTCAGCCCTTGCTTAAAGCATATGTCCAGACATTCCTTCCCTAAGCTATTGTGGAAGAAAACTTTCATATACTGTATGACATGAGTAGTACACATATGTATAAACAGTAGTAGTAGTTGGAGTACATACAGTTGTGGTCAAAAGTTTATATACACTTGTAAAGAACGTGTATCATGGCAATCTTGAGTTTCAAATGATTTCTACAACTTTCTCTGTGATGGAATGATTGGAGCACATACTTCTTTGTCACAAAAAACATTCATGAATTCTGGTTCTTTCATAAATTTATTATAGGTCTTCTGGAAATATGACAAAATCTGCTGGGTCAACAATATACATACAGCAACTTGAATTATCAGGTTTGGTGATGTAGAAAGTTGTGTCAATTAAATTTGCTTTGTGGCATGGCCTCTTAACTTCTTGTGAGTGATTACAATTGACTACAGCTGGTGACTTCTCTGAGCCAAGTTAAATATGTTTGATACACTCAGACTCAGCCACAAACGCTACAATGGGAAAGTTCAGCACGGATCTGAAAAAGCGGATCATTGACTTGAACAAGTCAGGAAAGTCACTTGGAGCCATTTCAAAGCAGCTACAGGTCCCAAAATCAACTGTGCCAACAGTTGTTTGTAAGTATAAAGAGCATGGCACAGTTGTGTCACTGCCACGATCAGGAAGAAAACGCAAGCTATCACCTGCTGCTGAGAGACAATTGGTCAGGATGGTCAAGAGTCAACCAAGAGCCACCAAAAAGCAGGTCTGCGATGAATTAGAAGCTGCTGGAACACAGGTGTCAGTGTCCACAGTCAAGCGTGTTTTACATCGCCATGGGCTGAGAGGCTGCCGTGCAAGAAGTAAGCCCTTGCTCCAGAAGCGATGCCTTAAGGTTCGACTGCTGCTGATCACATGGACAAAGAAAAGGCCTTCTGGAGGAAAGGTCTGTGGTCAGATGAAACAATAATTGAGCTATTTGGCCACAATGACCAGAAATATGTTTGGAGGAGAGA
>OOFE01014745.1:18173-31842 GCA_900323365.1 Monocentris japonica | reverse complement strand
ACACAAATGTGCACTTCACTTCCCAGAGACGACCCATCAATCAAACAGTGTGTCCAGCACTGCAACGTCTTTCTCCTTCGATTTTCTGTTGATGGAGTTAGAGTTTCTGTAGGTGGCGCTCTTTTCTTTGTGTGTTCAGCCATGGTGGCTATCGCTGCTCATGCTAACTACCCAGTTTTTCTTCTTCGTGTATCAAAGCAAAATCTAGGCATAAAACCTGAAACAGGGCTATGATATGACTGTTTTAAGTTTTACATCAACATTTCCTTGTGATATGGACTGAAACCCTTACAGTAGCTCTACAGCAGTGGATTGTGGGAATATCTCCCAGTGAGCCTCCCAGTGATGACCAAATTCCTGTTTCATAGGATTTCAGACACTTCTCATTACCCCCATCACTGACTGTGTACATTATAAAAATGAATTTAGAGTATGTGCATTTCGCAGCCTCTATGGTGTAGGTATGGCAATGTGGCAGAACACTGCCATATCGATAAGATTACTATACTCACAACCACTGAGTAGTTTAAGTTAGATGTTACATACCAGGGTCAGGCATGTTTTTCAGCAGGCAGGTCATATCTGGAATCTACAAAAAAATAAAATCATCATGCATGGAACATTTATTGCAATGGCATCTTTCACAGCGATCCTACAAGGGAACAGGACTCAGTTTCTCAATTTTAGGGTTTGTGTGCAAATCTGATGGCAATGGACAGTAACTACAAAGTGTGACTATGGACAAATAGTAGAATCCAGAGAAGCAGAAAGTTTGGGATTTTGAACCGACCCACAGGCCTCGAGTTAGTCTAACGCGTTTTCTTGTTTGATAGCAATAGCCACTTTTATGACATTTCTGAGCATTTTGGCAACCATGTGAAGAACATGAACACCAATATTTCTTTTTTGATATTTGATTTCACACGTCAGGTTACTGTATAATCATGCAGCGCTTCGTTTTGTGACGTTCATTGCGTATTAAACCTGGGGAGTGAGCTTTAGGCTGGATGTTGAAGGAACGTCACGCCAGACTCCATTCAAAATTCTGTCAGTTTTAATATTGCCTTGCTTATCAGCAAACGACACACACCTCATATACTCAACACCTTTTACAAATCATTAGGGTGTGCTGGCAAATTTGGGCTGCAACGGATCCACCAAGAAGCTCTTATTTGAATCAAAATCCATTTTTGTACCATCAGTTCTCTCTGCTCGCTACCGCCGACCACGGGATATTTTGGTTGAAGAACGTGTGGAAATAATAGAACGAATAATAAAAGTTGCTTCTTGGTGTATTGGATACATGCCGAGTTGAAGAGGGGCTCGCAATGATGCATAACCCGTCGTAAGTCATGTTGTATAATGTGTGTTATTTTGCCGATAAACAAGGAAAGTTTACACGGTCAGGTTTTTGAATGTAGTTCGGCCTCTCTCTCTCTCTCTCTCTCTCTCCAGAGTGTAAAGTTATCTGGCTAACGCCGTGAGTTGTACCGACCTTGTCGATTTGTCTCCGGGCCCAGCCGTACCAGTTGCACCGCTCCACATCCCCAGCTCCATTTCCAGGAACGATTACAACTTTTGTTAAAGGCATTTCTGTGAAAACTTGAGATAGCTAAACTTCTCTCTTCGTTGCTCTAGTTAGATACGTTCTGCCAGCCGGAACAAGAATAGAAGTTCCGGTATGTTCATTTCAAAATAAAAGGTCATGCGTACAAGAAAATGGACCACATACGCTATATAGTTGAAACATTTCAACTGCATGACGAAGTTTGAGTTTCTGTAACTACTTAGTTATTCTTCTGTTTAGGCTAAATTCCACTGATACCAAGTGATCAAATGTTGTATGTATCTTAAACTGTGTATAAAGTACTGTTGTTCGATACCACGTCTGTACCAAGTATAGAAGCAGGTGTCGCTGACATGGTGGAGCTACAATATTGAATACATAATGCATAGCTGCTGAAACAAATAAAAAAAATATTATATAATTATGTATAAAATATTATATAGAAATTATATACAATTATTTCCTCATCAAGGACACACAAAAAATATAATTAATAATGTGCTTGTTTCAGCATTTATAGTGCATTGTGTGTATTTTTGAAATACACCTACAGTGTAGAAATTTAGTTGACACTCTTATCCAGAGAAACTTCCAGCTGAATACGCTTCAAGTCGTAGATCACCAACATTACAAGCGAACAATAGTAAGGAGGTCAAGGGTCAGAGCATAGAAATGTGCTATGTGCTGGTGGTAGAGCATGACGGTGAGCTTCTGAATTTGACCCTTTTCACAGGGAGGAAGTACGTATATTTGTAATAAGCTTCATCGACTGTTCACTTCAAACCACACAGAGCGAAATCTCAGCTCCTCTGTGAAACCCTGAGACTTAAACACCCGATAGGACGCCTCGTTGCCCTCCTCCACAAAACAGTAGACCGGGTAGCCTTGCTGCAGGAGTGTTGGTGCCATGGTGGAGACCAGAAGCTTGGCGTAGCCTCGGTTCCTGTGTTCTGGCCGGGTGAACAGCAGACCCAGAGCACAGTGGTTGTAGACGAGCAGCCAGGACGCCGGGGCGGCCTCCCCCTCCACGGTCACGCACAGGCTGGGATGGTTGGAGATGTAGCTCAGCACCGAATTCAAGCTGTTCCTGTTTCCTCCATGCTTCCAGGAGTTGCTTACCAGCTCGGCATCAGCAGAGGTCAAAGGTCTCAGCGTGCTTCTAGGATGGCTGAGGAAAAGGATGAAAAGGCAATGTCATTGTCCCCCTTTACACATGGCATTAAGATGCCATTGTGTCTGGATTGTGTCTAGGCCTAATTTAGATGGATTACATTTGTTATGTGGTGTATTTTTCTTATTCCCACAGGTAAATGGTCAAACGTAGACAGTGTGATGTCACTTTGAGATATTTCCAGCAGCTACAATGGAGTTTGATAGCAGCAAAATTTTCAGCGATCTAAAACATCAACGGTAAACGTCGGGTTTTCAGCCCCTCAGAATCAAAGAGCAAGGGTTTCTTTCTAGACAGTGCGGCCCACCTTTTAGGAGCAGGTAGTTGACTGCTGTCTTTCAGCATCATAACATGCATGATGAGCTGGACTTTGGAAGGGACGTTATTCAGAGTTGCAAGCTCCTCCACTGCATCGATGTGGCGGAGGTCAACACCTTATCCAGATGGGAAAAAACATATTTTACATTACAGGCATTCAGCTATCCAGAGTGGCTGCCTGCAACAGTAGAATAAGCTTCTGTTCCAGATCATTAACATTACAAGCAAACAATATTAAGGAGGTCAAAGGTCAAAATCAAATTCAGCTGCAAACTGGAATAAACAATGCATGGCTGCTTAAGCAAACAATTCATTCAGGACACCCACAAAAATGTCTTGTTAGTAGTGTGCCTGCTGGAGCATTTCCAGTGCATTTTGTATTTTTACAATTTTTAGGATTTCGTTTAAAAAAGAAAATTACATATATATATATATATATACGCAACAGCAGAATAACTTTCAATTCCCTGATCACCATTACAAGCAACCGATGGAACATATTGCTGTGTGCCTCAAAATACCTGTAGGTCATCACTGGGAAGAGCAATCCATTCATTTTGAGACAAGTTGGCCCTTTTCACAGAGAAGAGATGTGTATATTTCTATTTTGGGATATTTTCAGATTGTGATGAGACATGTATTGGATAGGTTGATAGGTTAGGTTGGATTGGATAGGTTGATTGTGCATGAAAATGGAAAGTGCAAGAGTTGGTTGGAGGATGGTACTGTAATAGGCCATATGAAGATATACTGCATCTTCAGCTATCAGAATATATCATTAGCTGTACAGCAGCACGTTAGAAACCTTCTTTAAAATGACTATTTTGTCCTTTTGTTAAATGCAGACACGAAGACTGAAGTTTGAATGAATAGAATAGGTTAGAGTAGTTTTGGGGGGACGAAGGGTTGTGTCGAGTAGGAAAAAAAGATGATCAAAACATTCAAAGTTCATCGAAGAGGACGACTTCCTGTCTTCTGAGTAGAAAAAGATTTTAAAAAAATAAATAAAAACACTTTACCAGCCAGCAGAGTGTAAGTATCCCAGTTGAGAACGCCAGGAGAGCTGAGCAGACGCTTCAGGCTGTCCCGGTCTTTGGAGTAGACACTGTAGATGTTGTATTCACCCTCTCGGTCAGGAGAGCCCTGGGATCCACATGACAGTTATATGACCCGTGTTGTGCTTGGTACAGGGTATGTACATCCATTTTTTGGGCTTGTTGGAAAGAAATTGAGTGTATTTGTCTGTGATTGACAATTTAGCCGAATCCTCCTGATGAAACGCCTCCCATTCGGCACTACCACCAGGTTAAAAACCAAAAATAATTTGCAAATACTACCTGACCCATAAAGTCTGTCATAAAGTACTCATGGGCTCTATACCAGTCTTTGGTTTTGGTATTGACCTGAAAGCCTCAAAACGTACTGAAAATCTTTTCATTGAGGATGTGGCCTCATAATGTAGAAAATCTATATGTATAAATGTTACACAGACAGTTATTTACTCTGAGTGCGTTCTGCTTTATTTTTCTTATTATCTAATTCAATAAAGATTACTGAAAATCGTAGTGAATCTAAAGTATGGGAACAGCATCGAACAGTATTGAAAAATTGTCAGCAATGCTCAGCCCAGCAGTGATACTAAAGAACTATTAAAAGTAAGTCACCTTTTGCTTTGGTTTACATATAATAGCTCTGAAATCCGGCCAGGCGTCAGCAACCACCTCCAGGTTGTGGGATTTGCCCGCGTTGATGGTGAATAAACAGCCGTAGACCTGTTACACATTAAGGAAAGTGGAAGTTATCATAAGAGTCCTTCACAACACTGACATCACTTGTTCAACAGATGTTTAACCCTTCATCACACATCTGATTAGCACACTAGCTAACGGGTCTAGCAGAAGCTAGCGTCAGCAGTGGCTAGTAGTCACACGTTAGCGTGAACATCAGTTAGCCGGCAGCCGGTGTTGGACGCAGAGAGAACCAGCCTACCAGCCTGATTCTCTCCCGCATCCAGCCAACGCCACCCCTGTTGATGCCCCTGGCCCTATTTTTATTTTATTTTTTTGTAATTTGTATTTTTTTCATTTCCATTGTTGCTGTAAGGGGATTGCAGACCCATTGCATTTGCACTTCATTGATGTTTAACTTCACTTTTTCAACATGGGGGAGACAATTATTCAATCACTGGTCTGTGACTGCGTGAAAAATTTATTTGTCCCTGGAAGGAAATGTACATATTTTATGACAAACTTGCTGCCACAGAATATACAGCTACTTAGCTGACACAGGTTTGTGGTTTAATAGTTATACATGATACCTTGATGGAGTGAGGAAATGCCTGCTTCAGAAGCTCCTGCGCTGCCTTCAGCTGTTCTGGGCCCAGAACCAACATGGTGAGCAACGACTGGTGGTAAACAAGGACAAGGCGGAAACAAAACAAGGATGTGACAGTTTCGTCATGGTCTGTCCAACGGGCAGATCCAACACATAAAAGTTAACTTTCAAAATGACTACTCGTTTCCTGTCACCCTGCTGTTTAAATGTAAAGAATAAAAGTATTATCGGTTTAGTGCATCAAAACCTACACAAAGTGCATATTACAAAAATACTCTTATTCACATAGTATCACAAACAAACATTAGTCTTCCTTCTCCTCCTCCTAAAGTTCCTGCTTTATCACAACTTTATTGAAAAATGGAGAAGTACAATATGGAGTAAGAAAAACAAATGAGAAAATGCCAGGGGGAAATTGACGTAGTACAAAATAAAGTGCTCTAAACATTTTAAAAGAAGTACACATTCAGTCTTCAATGCTTTAGACATTTTAGAGGCTGAAAATTTCCCTTCATTCCAACATGAGCAGGAACCCAAATAAGACGGACATCAGTGGCTGCAGACTCGGTGTATGCTGGCATTGTTTCATAGAGCAAACCTTGTCGAGACGGAGAGTCAGATATCAGAACAAAGGAAATCCTTACTTGGTTTAACCTCTTCTATCCACTGAAGTGCCATCAGAATAGTATATAAGTCCACTGTGTACACATTCAAACCATGTTACAAACTTACACACTTGGAACCAGTCACTCCTGTATCCAGGTCTTTGGACTCATCAGATCAGACAGACGCTTCCGGGTGTATTGCTGCAAATTTAAATTCTTGGATCCAAACCAGTGGAGTGCACAAAGTCCAACACTTCCTTTTCCATTAGCTGATGCTTCTTTTCACTGTTTAGTAAAGTTTTTAAAGAGGAGGAAGACACACCTAATTCAGTGTAGTAAATCTAGTAAAACATGTTGAAAAGTCTCTGGGTTATTGCAATCACATAGACCATGTGGGTGTTTCTGTCAGATAAGATGTTTCAGATAAGAAATGTTCTGATTCAGACCTGCAGAGATAAATAGTCTTGGTTTACCTTCAAATGTAAAAAGTGGCCAGCTAATGGGTTCTCTGATAAAGTATTTTGCTGACATGCCTGTAAATAAATATTTGACATTTGTAAAGCTGCATAGTAGCAGATAGTCTTCTAGATAAGAACAGGTTTTGATAAGACCATGTGGGTGTTTCTGTCTTTAGGTATCTATTTAGCCCATAATGTCCCAGTCTTCGTCCTTCCTGACACCGCTGATGTAAAACCTCTTTATTTGAACAGATTCTCCTTTGGAAGAGTGGTGCCTCCCTCTTTTCTTTTTATTCCACTTTTCTCGCTATTATGCCTGGAGTTTATTTGGCTCTGTCAAATAGGAAACTGACTTCCACCTGTTCTCAAGTTTTACAGTTAACTCTCTTGCTCGCTCTTGTTCTTTGGCTCTGCCCACTGACGTTTAACTCCAACCTGCACACTAACACTTGTCGCAGGTATTTTGAGAGTTGCTGCATGGGAAGAACAGTTAAACGAAGAAGAAGTTATTTTGAGAATTGTTGTCAAAGTACAGACAGTGTCTGTATTCAATTTCTTATTTCTTACTTCTTTCTTTTTCAATCTTTTCTTTAGATTTTTGACTTTTAACTGGTGTTTTTAATCAACAAACAAGCTTCACTCCGTGGATTACCAACGTTACACCAAACAGTAGTAAGGAGGCTAAGGGTCAGAGGTCACAGCACCCAGACAATAGATATTCCTGTGACCCTAGAATGATCATGGATGATAGAGATAGGGACGAAATAAGACCTGAGGAGAAGGTAGAAATGTTTTAGAGCATATTAGAGCATGTAGAGGAGGAAGAAGGGAGGTGGGATTCATCAGGGAGAGAAGGATGTATTGAATGTATCATGAGTGCATTTATACCTGGGTATTTATGCCATTAAATATCTCACTCTGGATAAAGTGTGAATGTCCAAAATGCCTGTTTTGGGTTTTAGAGACGGGAAGGTCAGTTACTTAACCCAAATTTGAAAAGAGCTGATTCATCAGTGTTTCAGCTTTCTGGAAATAATCTCTCAAGTTGGCACTTTTTTTATTTGAAGTTAAACAGAAGCTATTTGGCCCAGCAGGTGATAAAAAAGAATATTGTTTTCTCTGATAAGAAATGTTCTGATTCAGACCTGCAGAGATAAATAGTCTTGGTTTACCTTCAAATGTAAAAAGCGGCCAGCTAATGGGTTCTCTGATAAAGTATTTTGCTGACATGCCTGTAAATAAATATTTGACATTTGTAAAGCTGCATAGTAGCAGATAGTCTTCTAGATAAGAACAGGTTTTGATAAGAAGCGGTATAAATATAAATGTTGTTGCAGCCCAGAATCACTCAGAAATGGCGCGTAGCTTTGCAGTCTTGGCTGCCGTGTTGCTGGGCCTCCTGCTGCAGGCCGGCGCTGAGAAACATGACAGCTCAGCGGAAATCCAGGCAGCCAACTTCGCCATCGACCTTCACAACCGCCTCAGCAACTACCAATACGCTTACAAAGTCCTCACCATCCTGTCAGACACCGCACAGGTTTGTCATGAAGGCTTTCTTTCCAAAAATGTTACCTGAACATCAAAACCTGTTAATAATGTCACTGTAAACGTCTCCAGGTAGATCATAACTTCAGTTATATTCAGTAGAGAGCTTTGCTTTCACGTCAGGAATCATTTTATCAGAGTAGGCGTCACATTTTGTAAACTGTGTATTTGTAAAACAGTTTAAAGTGAAAGTAGGAATGGATTTGGTTGTCACTTATAAATCAACAAAAGAATTACACAGTGGGCACCTCCAGTAAGATCGACAGTAAATTTGGTTGTCCCATTTGTACACAATGTCCAGTATGTGAAAGGCCCTCAAGCATCCTTCTGGTTTGTTGTGTGACCTGTAGATTTACCCTCCGGCTCGGGTCAAGTTCACCATGACAGTAAAAGTGGGCCAGACTGTCTGTAGGAACGAGCCCAGTGTTAACCTGGCTTCATGTCGCTTCCAGGACCCTGAACACCTCAAGGTAGTGAAACACTTTAATACATATAAACTCTTCTAGCTTTTCTCCATGGCTATTAGTTCTTTAGCACTTCTCTATACATGATCATTCCAGGGTTACAGGAATATCTGTTCCATCTATTGACTGAGTGCTGTGACCTCTGACCCTTGACCTTGGTTGATTGTAATGTTGGTGATCCAGGAATAGAAGCTTATTCTACTGTTGACTTCATTGTAAGTCACTCTGGATAAGAATGTCAGCTAAACGTAAATGTCACATGACATGAAGATTGTAGTTTTAGTTCTACAAACATTTCTCAGAGGCAGAAATAATCTCATTGGTTGAGCCAAGCATCAGTGGGCGGAGCCAAAGAACTACAGATTTTTCCAAAGTAGCTAACTGGAAAAATGTAATGTCAAACAAGGAACTCTGGTAAAATATAAATAAAAAATATAAATGGCCATGACATTCATGATCTTGGAAGGTCAGCAAGCTAGCTCACTAGCTTAACTAGTAAGCTATTGGCTAGTTAGAACTTGGACGTTCAGCTAGGCTAACTAGCTTAACTACTTAGCAACAGTAACCTTAGTACAGCCAGACTGCATTTGCGTTTGTTCAGTTAGTAGCAGAGTGCTAGGCTTCATAATATTAGCTAGCTGCACCCTTACCTCTTTGTCTTTTTCACTGGGTTTCACTTAGCCAGAAAAACTGTGGTTCTTTGGCTCCGCCCACTGAGGTCTAACTCAACCAATGAGATTATTTCTGCCTCCAGAGCAGCTCTGCCTCTGATAAATGCTTGCAGAACTAAAACTCCAATCTTCAGGTGACATGTTAGGTATTTGGTATTAGTAAGGTGAGTCTCCACATATCTGATGTCTCCTGTTCCTTTTCAGACGATGAGCTGCCGTTTTGTTGTGCTGGCCGTCCCAAACTCTCAGATCCCAAGCCACTTGTTAGAGGATCAATGTTCTTAATGCTGGACGAAATCTGGACCAGAGGCACTTGATTCAGCAGGGTGGATGCTGCCATAGAGATGGGAGTGAGCACTCATGACGTATCCTGTTCCTCACTGCATGACGCCATTTGAGTCACATGATCTTCTTCTACTGTCCTCACAACGTCTATCACCATCTAATGGCTCTTAATTTGAGCTGTAATGGGGTGACTGATCTGAAGCAGGTCTGCTTTGATGCACACTTGCAATGTTAGTGTGGTCAGCTTTTAGTGGGAGGTCAAATAAAATAAAATAAAACAATATTATTACCATATGTGTTTCCAATGCCTCCAATGTGGTTTTGTCAGCCTATTCTTTATTTTCCATTCTCTCAGGCACTACAGAACAGTTTGTCAATGAAAACAAGGCATCAAAATGTCAACTATTGAAAGGAACTACTTTGTTCATTGGCCAATAGGCCAGTAGGCCAAGTCTCTTTGGATAAGACAATCATAGGGTTCGGGAAAAGTCATGGAAGTTATGGTCATATAGTCTTGGGAAAGTCATGGAATTTGCAAAGGTGTAGAAAACAGGAGTTTCTTCACCCTGAGATGTAACTATTCACAATCACCACATTGTGGCAGTCTTGTATCAGTTCAATCTGTGTTGCTACCAGCATTAAATAGTTGCGGTAGCTGGATCAGCAGAAAGGTCAGTGGATTGTGGGGTCTGAGGCTGCTAAGCTGTGAGTTGAAGGGGGTCCATATTTATTGAAAATCTAAACAGTCACTTCTACTGAAAGCTGAGATATTTCAAAACAGCAGTCGATTGGCGGTGTTTGGCTTTTCTCGTGTTTGTTCGAAACAGTGACCATTTCTGCAAACATGAAACAACAGATTCAGGTCCTTACAAAACCTGCTTTTATTCAAAGTTAAACTTCACAGCTGAAAGCTTAGTAGATGGTTTTGGTTTTAAGACAATGGTGACATAACGTCTGCAACAACAGACAGATCACTGATCCTCCCAGGCCAAAACACTCCAGTGATGCACTGACATTATAACAAACAGGCTGAAAAGAAACACACAACGTTTTGAGCAGCTTGGCAGTGTGATAAACCTCCATATGTAATTCCACCATAAATAGGAGGAGTTTTATTCCAAAAACCAGATAGCCACCATCACCTACTCATACAAAATGATTTCTGACATGAAAGTAAAGACCCTCATGAGTTACTGTTGAAGTTACAAATCATCCTATGACCTTTGCTTACAAAATAGATGTGTTTTTGTGGGTAGGATCATTACCGTTTTGGAATGAAACCCTTTGATTTTTGTGGCCTTTACAATGACACCTTGTATTTGAGGAAGAGTCACTTCTACTGTAGAGTAGATTAGCTTACCAGCCACAGCCAGAATTTACAGTAACAGTGCTGTACCTCCCTTCACCTCAAAATCAGGTTCACAATATGATATTCAGTTACCCAAGGTTGTGTTCACATTTTGACTTTTGATTCTTTTAATACACAAAGAAACACAAACATTCAGCAATTATGCTGGGTGGTTAGAGAAACCGTCTAGAGAAACCGTCCTGTACCTGGGAAGGTCTCAGGTTCAATGTCCTCGCTGCTGACGTGTCCTTGAGCAAGGCACTGAATCCCTACCACCTCCAGGGTGAGTGCAGTTTGGTTTGGTGCAGGCCCACTAAGTCTGCTGGTAAGGCACCTAAATATATATTTGGTACTGGCCCACTTTCTAAGGTTGCTGACAAGGATGTTGTCACTATGTTTGTAATATTATACTGTAAAATAACCATAGTAGGACCAATAATACCTGTGTAATGAAAACCAATCAAATCAGCCCAGCCCTGTGCACAGACTTGTAAACTCAAATGACTCAAATGAAATGTTCTATACCAGTTTTCTACATTCAGCAAAACAATGCAGCTTCTCCGTCTCAGTCTCTGTCTCTTGCAGTGCAGCATCGTCATAGTCAGGGTCAGAGTGTGTGAGTGTGTGTGTGTGTGTGTGTGTGTGTGTGTGTGTGTGTGTGGACTTTGGATGAGAAGTGTTTGGATGGCTGACTTTTGTCCAAGTGGTTCATACTGTTTTCTCCGTCTGTCCATCCGTTAGATAGTATTAGCTTGAGTCGGAGGGTTTGTTTAGTCCGACCTTCACTGCCTTTTCTGCTGCATCTAGAGACAGAGGGGTGAAGGTGAGAAAGAGGAGGCAGGGTGCAGATTGGAGTTTTAGTTTTAGAAACATTTCCCAGATCAAGAGCTGCTCTTGAGGCAGAAATAATCTCATTGGTTGAATTAAACCTGAGTGGGCGGAGCCAGAGAGTTTTTGTTAGACTGAAAAAGACAAGGAGTAAGAGGGGAGCTAGCTAATATTATGAAGCCTAGCGCTCTGCCACTAACTGAACAAATGCAGTCTAGCCATACTGTTATCTAGTTAAGCTAGTTCGCCTAGCTGAACGTCCAACTTCAAACTAGCTATACTAGCCTATAGCTATCTAGACCTTCCAAGATCTTGAATGTCATGGTCATAAATTAATGTCATTGCCATTTATATGACCAGTTCCTTCTTTGACATTACATTTTTCCAGTTAGCTAACGTGGACTGGAAATCTGTGGTTCTTTAGCTCGGCCCACTGATGTTTAACTCCAGAGCAGCTCTGCCTCTGAGAAATGTTTGTAGAACTAAAACTGACATTGCTGACATTCTATGCTAACTGGCTAGCTAACATTGCTAAATATCACTGACATAACATTAGCTGCATGGGGAACAATATGTTACATTAGGGAAGGTTAGTCTCGTGGGCGTCCATGTTTCTCCCCTGGTTTTTCCGAGCTGGACCACTGGAACACACCAAGGTTGGAATTGCGACCTGCCAGCCTGGAATTTCCCACTTCCAACTTTGACAGGAACGCATCTTAAGCTTCAATTGCTAGATCAGCACCGTTACAGAGAGCTTACCTGTGAGATATTTCTCCTTGGCTCTCGCTCGTTCATCAGCGTCAAAATACCACACTGTGATGGCGTACCTGCACAAAGTGACACATACATACTCAGGGTCAACCCAAAAGTATATTAATACGGACATTAAAGTAATTATAGTAGTAGTACGTAGTAATAATAATTATGTAGTAGTATTACCTAGTTGCATATGTTGGTTGAACCTCGTGTGGGTTCCGTCGATCCGACCAGAACAACAGAAGACGGTTAAACTTTGGTTCGATGTCGACAGGCTGGACCTTCCCTTCTGGAAAGATCCTCAACAGACCTCCATGTTCCTGCACAACACCAGACACTTTATCACTGAGCCCCGCCCTGCTTCACACTCATACAGATCCACACATTCACACTGGGAGCTGACCAGTACAACCAGAGTCTTCTACTGGCGGCCATGGTGATTAAACACAATTTGTATGTTAGAAATGTATTTAGTAAAGTTTCATAAACAACAACTACCGTCAAAGTGCTCTCAAGGAATCCACTGAACTCCCAACTGCTCCAGTGGAGCTGCTGGTCGCCAGTAGAAGACTGTGGTTGTACTGGTCAGCTCCCAGTAGCCCACATTGCTCCCTACCTTGGCCCAGTCTTTGTTGACATAGTAGATACAGGTGACACATCGCCCGTCTCCATTGGGGTTGTCAACGTGTCGTACGTAGCCCGTCCCGTTGCCCGGGTAACAAGCTACCATCGCCTGGAGAGAAGGAAACGGGGCTGATTAGCACATTCAGTCTCATCGCCAAGGCAACAAATTAGTGTTAGGAATTTCATTAAGAGCACAATCGTACAAATGAAAGAATCCTCACACTAGTTAACTAACATCCAGTTCTCCAATTAACCTCCATGATGGAGCCAGAAGGTTGACAGGAGAGTTATGGGGTAAGTGCCAATCCTCTCTAGGTAGTCTAGGCAGTCCCTACCAGGCCATTCATAAACAACCAGCCATCAGCTGGAGTCCTATTCTATTTCTAAACATCTACTTGGTGGTAAAACAGTGAAAGTGGTTCATCTTGGAAATCACCTGCCACTGTGGCCTGTCGGCAAAAGAAGCAGTTTCCTGTCCTACTTATAACGTTGGTGATCCAGGAATGTCAGTTCCCAGTGGCCACCAGTTGGAGACTGTGGTTGTACTGGTCAGCTGCCAGTGTGAATGTGCTAGTGTGTAACTGTATGAATGGGAAGCAGGGTGGAACTGACCCCTCCACACACACACCCCACCCAACACACACACCCCACAGGTAAAGAGAAGGGGGGGGGGGGGGGGTGGGGGGGGGGAGAGA
>OOFE01014744.1:32037-45166 GCA_900323365.1 Monocentris japonica | reverse complement strand
TAAACAGAGGTAACAGAAACACCCCTGCCAATCTGTCTGTTGATTAACTTTACATTAGTAGCTGGAAGAAATCTGATGAAAGGCGTACATTGGAAACAGAGGTTGGCAGAAACTGTTTTCCATCAGGGTCTTTGGAGTTTCTAGACGCTTTCCTTGGCAAACTTTCTGAGCAGGTTAGAAACCAGGTTTTCCACTTCACAAGTTCATATACATAAGAACTGAGATAGTTCATTTTTTAGTAGTCAGGTAACTGCATAGACAGAGCTGTGATTGCATTGACGTGATGAGGCGAGAGCTCAGTGCCATTTGATATGACAGCCAGAGGGCCTTACTCAGTCGGAGAACACTGACCCCTCTCTTAGAAATCTCCCATTTCCACTCCAATATCAACTGCAAAGCGTGAAATCCCATTTCTCATTCCATCTTCAAAGCATAAACCACACAGGGGGCAGGGGCTGGAACAGCTGAAACTTTAGCCTGTTTGAAGAGGCAGGCATGACAAGGTTGACTAAACAGTGAAACAATAGGTGGCCAGACAAGGCTTGGTGCAGATCAAGTTGAAAGTCTGTGGGCAGACTAGTCTATACTGTGGCCGACAAATCTGAAACACAGATAACATGGCACCATGCGAAGTAACAAGATCTTCAAAGGTCAGGGACTTCCCCCTCCACAATGGCCTTCACTACTGATTGGACAGTGGCAGACAATGTAAAACAGGATAAAATGTTAATCATAATCAAATAATCTGTGCTGGCAGGGCGACCCAGTGGTCAGAGAGACTGGCCTTCAAAGTACAAGGTTCGAGCACCTTGTGTCAGCAACCATCTGCCCTGCTGAAGTGTCCTTGAGCAAGACTCTGTAACCCTACCAGCTCCAGGGGCACTGTTCTATAACTCAAATTGTCTTTTGGCTTGTTCTCTGACCCCACTGACCCCAATTTCCCAACAGGGATCAATAAAGTATCACGTTATTATCATTATTGTTACATGAATTACACCTAGTTTTCAGAACACTGACTAATGTTTCAAACAAAACACAGCCATTTAGCACAAGAGAATATTTTCTGAACAGAAAATATTTTGCTTTATCAAACTACTATGTCAACTTTCATAATTGCCCAAACAAAGTGTAAAGCAACAGATTCTGGAATAAGAGCATCTGATAAGACCAAGTAGCACAGTGCCAGCAAGACTCAAAGATGTAGTCTTTTCAAAAACACTCACTGTATACATACAAGATTAAAAGCCGGGCTTAAAAGTAACACACTCTCAAATATTTTGTAGGTTGGCCCAGATGTTTTAAGCAATGCCTAACAAGGTAAATAAGCCTTCAAGCATTTCCAACATTCACAGTAAAAAAGAAAACAATGGACTATTTTCTGACTATCCATAAGAATAAAATATCCCCATCTTCTATGTAAGATTTTGTAATTAGGCTTTTAACCAGCAAAAATGCATTGTGAATCCTTTGACCAATCTTATGTCTTGCAGATTTGACGAGCTGCACAATTATCATTACAAGTGATGCTGTTGCCTGGTGTTTACAATGCAATGCATTAGGAATGTGGCATTTCAGAGAAGCAATGTGTATAGTATTCTGTGCGAGGCACAGATCTACACTCAAAAACCTAGGCCTAAGTAATATTAAATAAAGCAGTGAGACCCTAGAGAAACCCTAGAAACCCAAAGCTGATTGTAAGTAAAAAACATTGGGGAAAATTTTTCCTACATCAAGAAATTCATGCATAACTTCAGTGCAGAAGAGAATATTCATATTCCCTCAAAATCTGCCTGGAAGTTGAGCATTCTGCATGATATGTATCAACATTTTACATAGATGCATGGATGGGTGATTGCATGCGTGGGAAAGCATGTCTATATATCTGCAGTCTTGACTCTGTGCTGGGGGAGAGTCATGGCAGGCCATGAGGACTGATGACCCATTCTCATGCTATGGCACATTCCTGCCATAACTAAGTTGAAACAGGCCTGGGATAACTACAGCAGGCAGAGCAGAGCGGACGGGGTCACAGTTTGGTGGAATTCAGAGGGAACTGCCACCCACTCCTCTTAAACCATTCTGGCTACCTAAATCCACGAGACTGCTTTGGGCGTAGAGAGTTGAGAAAGTCAAACTGACAAACTTTTACCACTTTGTTCCACCAGCATGTGATGGAAAGCAAAGCAAAGAAATCATTTAAACATCTGCTCAGTGTTTTTGTGATTTAGGCCACAAGGCAATAGACATATTTAGCATAACTAAATTGTTCATTTATCAAAGAGGGACACAACACAAACTTAATTTGGCCTACACTCCAACAAGAGTCGGCAGTAGATCATTGCCATATTTTTGTTCAATGAAGTTGAAGAATGTTCTAGCTCCCAATAACTTTTCCAGCTAACTTTTGCATAATCTAACCTTTATTGATACTTTTAAAAGTTTGCCTATAGCAGTTTCTTCCTGGTTCTCAATCTGCTGAACATTTATTATACATAAATATAAACTGGCGGTGAGTTAAAGTGATTATTTTTAACAATTTTGCCTTATAATCTAAACTTTACCAGGTCATACTTGTAAAAAAATAGTTGATTCATTGCTGATACAAAGAAAATATCTTGTGTCATTTTTAGTCATGTGAATAAATTGTGGCGTTGAAAAAATGGGTGGGTCTACTGAACCTGAGTATGGTTGGCTATCCCTCTGAGGCTTGCTTTGACAAACGTTTGGAGAAGTGGTGCAGGGCGCCAACCCATAGATCATTCGATATTGACGTTTCAGACCTCTGTGCCTCCCCTTGCATAACTCACTTTCACTCTTCAAGGTGCTTTGATGGGAAACCCAACAGCTGCTGGTTTCCACAGCCCCACTTAGTGGGCCTTAAGGGAAAGTCAAGGATTGGGAAAGGGCAGGAGTGCGAGGGGGATACATGTTGGTCCAGGCACCCACTCATTTATTGATCTGCCATGACCTTGCCTCGATCAACACGGCGGGCTTCAAGGACAGACCACTATCCAAGGTTTATCTTTTCCCGCTTCCATGCTACATTTCCTTGGAATGGGATACTTTCCATGGCCTTATTGATTTAACCCTTATCATAGGGGTCCTAATGGGACAACTTTACATTGTGTACCACTGCAGATAGATAGCAAGGGCACTTTTAGTGAGCATTGTTGAAGTGGGAACTTGGGGGAGAAAAGGCAGAGACAGATACTAATCCATTTATTAAGGGCAATAGCTGAGGTAAAATATAACAATCAATAAGAAAAGTAACTTGGAGAGCTTCCATGAGTCAACAGTGTGTAATCTTGATGGATCTATATATACTGCAAGTCAATACATCCTCCCTTTTTGAGTGCTCACAAACCCCACAGGAACCAAAAGATTTTGCCTCTGCAGCAAAGTGGGGTAAAAGCAAGAAAACAAACTGTACTCTCCCAGTAGAAATTAATGGTAGCTGTATGTGCACAAAAACCTATGTTTTCAAAAGGAAACACCTTGAAAACAAAAATTACACCCATGAAGCCAGTTTCAGCCATGGACTATGTGAAAGTGAAAATACCATGCCATTCCTACCACCATATATTTGATCTCAAGTGAAAAACTCATAACTCTAAATTCCAACACATTTCTAATCAGGGATTGCTGTTTTATGCTCCTGATCAAAGCTTCTTGTTCATAGGTCCAGTCCTTTGTACTAAACCTGACCCCTCCATTAACACTAGTTGGAATGGACCTAACGTAACTGTTAGCATGTAGGGAAAGGAGATACTGAGCCAGCCAACCACCCTGGCTTGGGTTACTCCTGCATTATATACTGGTTTGACATGATTTGTCTTGTTAAACACAACATGGCCAGCTAGCGAAGAGCAAATACCTTTATAAGTCGCTTTAGATAAAAGCCTCTGCTAAATGACTGTAATGTAGCGAAGGCATATATCTGTCACCGACTTATGCACCCTCCAAAAAATGGTTTATGGATGAAAAGCTTCTAAAAGTTAGATGATAGGAATAATTTGAAAAAAAATCTACAGCTTTTTAAATCCAAACTTAATCTGTCCAAATACTTTTTGCATCATGAAATGAGCAAATCATGAACATAAAGGGGTAGTTCTTTAGCTGTTTATCTGATAGCTCGGCTGAAGGTATGCTAATCAAGTGTTCATTATAGATAGATATCCTTTTAGCATGAGGTCAATATGGTCAAAGCAATTCATTTTATCGGGGTCTCAAGCCAAACAACCCTCACTGGTCCAGACTTATTTAGTCATCTGGAAAGATCTGGAAAAGCTTAATTGCTTTGGGGCAAAAGGCAGATGTTTGACCGTAGTTAGACAGTAACTAGGTTATGTTCAGTGGCGATGACGATTGTCCATATTACATTTCCATACAGACTGACTGATAAATTGAGGATGCTTGTAGAACATTCAAAGTACTGACCACAGCGAGTTGGAGAAGGAGGAGACAGCTTGATTTTTGCATGCCACATTCCTGGGTCCTCCTGAGCACATTCACGTTAATGACCACACTATCGGCGAATCAGTATTTAGGGGGTAATTATGTCATAAACCACCGCCACCACCCCCAAATCATCTCCCCCTAAAGATCCCCCTGATCCTCAGTCAGACTAGATGAGCGAGGGCCTATCAGTAGGAGCCTGTGGACACAGAGGGATGTGTTTGCCAGGGCTCAGCCAAAGACCTGGCAAGCCCAATTACACTCAAGCAGTTTCAAAGTCTACCCAAAGACAAATGTGGGATTTTGCTGTGGTGTTAATTAGGCCTGGGAATCGCCTGAGACCTCACAACACATATTACCAGAATATTTGGGCCACATTACCATAATAATGTAATTATTTAAGCTGAGTCGCTGGCCAAGTATTGCAGTTTGATTCTGTGAAATATTGTGATTAATTATTCTTTCATTTGACTGCAGTAAAATCTGAAATAATAACCCCAAGGACAAGAACGTGTCAAAATAGCACCTTTGTGTAAAAAGCTGTGAATCAATCGAAAGAATGACTTCAGCACCTAGGGCCAAGTTTTTATTAATTTTCAAGGGCATCATTCGATACTTCATTGTCACAAATATTTCCTTTCATTCATTATTGCATGTGCATTTTATTGTGCTATGTGTTGCCTATCTATGTTTGCGGCAGAACCTTCCTTTTCAATAATTAGCACTTCTGCAGTGATTTGGTGATTACTGTGAACATGCTGCTGGCATCCAGAGAATCCGCACTCATGATCTAATTGGAGTTGAAGTTTGTGAGAAGCATCTGACTCATGTCTTTGGCCCTGGGAACGAGACGTTTGTATGGCCTTAGAAGGCAACCACGAAACTCTTTGGGTAACTGAAAAAAAATGTGTCTAGAAAATCCCACCCTAAACACTAAGATAAAGTGAAAGGCAGATTCCCATACAAAGTTGTTCAATCACAGATCATTTCACAATATATACAATGGCACATGCTCAAGACTTTCAGCAGCAAAAGACAAAAAAAACAACTGGTGTCTACCACTGAAACGCTCTTCTTGTAGCAACATGCACACTATGTTCACAAGCCACAACAAACAACAGACTAAACAGATAAAGTAGGACAAGATGAGAAGGGAAGAATGGAAGGGAGAACTGTATGGTGAATGTGAGATAGAAGAGCAATGACAACTATGTTGGCATTAAACGGGTGCAGTAGGATTGAGAATGATAACAGCAATCAGTCATCAAAGCAGGGTTGGTAATCACAGGTACCAAAAAAAACACAATTCATAACCCAAGGCCAGAAATAACTGCTGCCCTTTATAGATGACGTAAAGCTGCAATTCTGAAATACTATGGCTGTGTAGTCAGAAAGGATGAAATCACTCTCCAGCAATAGAAAATGGAGTATAAATAAAAAGAGGAATCACTGCTAAAACAATATGAAGACTCCAACAAACTTTCAACAAATTAGACTCTCGGAATCTAACAGAAGACCTCATATCATTGTATCACTGGGAATTTGTAAAATAGATAAATAAATAAAATCAGCATGTCTGGACATGTTCTTGACCTCTACCTCCACATGGTCGGAGGCCCTGACTCAATGTGGTGCATTTTCTCACTGATGAATTTCTGTTCCAGATATGTTGTTTGTTTTCAAAGCAGTTTCCAGGGCAAATACTGGTCCCACATCTTGCTCACATAACAGGGTCCCATCCTCTTCCTGTTGAATTGTCTGGCCTCTCTGCGAGAGGAAATGAGGAAACTTGGTTCTGGACTATGACAGACATGCATAAACTGAATTGCATTCATATATATACACACACACACACACACACACACACACACAGACACACCCCTAGCTCTACTGTGCCTAGATTTATAGAGGGGCAGGCAGGAAGGCAGAGCAAAGGACTAGCTCTTACATCAGCCTAGGGAGAGATGCCCGAGACTGACAGTCAGCTTTTGGCTGGCGTCACAAAACACAATATGGCCTTGCTGTCTCTATGCAAGAATGACTAACGCTTTGTATAATACAATCTATTCCAAATATTATGTAGAGTCAAGGCTCTCAGAATGAATAGCAGGTCATAGAATGACAACGGCAGAGAAAACCTGACTGGCCAAGAGCCATGGTGTTATTTGATTAAATCGCTACACATGCCTATGTTATCCACCAAGGCACAATACCAAACAGTGCATAATAACGGCTAACAGTGCATAATAACGGCTAACAGAAAGTTTGACTTGACTCACCCACCAGGCTTAGCGGCTCCCTGTTGTCTTCAGTATTAGAAGTCCAAAAGCACCAGAACTAGCTGAGTCAGACACAACCACAGGGCACCTTTATGCTGCCAGTTTTCCTGTGGACAAGGAAGGCAGGAGACAAGAGGGCAGATGTGAGCTTAATATCACCTTCAAGTGTTCCTACTTCAGCAGCAAAAGAGCAGTGATTAAGTCAGCATGAATGTTCAGATCAGCTAACAGTAGGGAAGGGTACATAGGACAGATCAGCTCAGAAATAAACACTGACGACTGTTGACGATATATGAGGATAAACCAATACATTCAGCCAATGCTATTTGTTGAACAGACACAGATATGACCTTAGAGCTGGAGCGATGTAATCTCTTGATTAAACGCGAGGTACACATGAAATCAATGTTCAGTTATTGCAATGTTCAGTTATTGCGTTGCTCATAGCGCTTTCTTGTTGAGAGAGCGCACGTTAAACACAGCAGATTTGGTATTTGTAGCAGCACTTGGGTTGAAGCTGTCACTTGCCAGGGAGACAGAACTTAACCTCATAAGTTCTACACCATGAGGAACATAGACCCTAAATTGAGCTGATGTTACTGGAGAAATGGTGGCGTGCAATGTTTCGACGGGAACAAGCAACACAGAGCTATTTGTGCTACAGGTATGTATGTAATGTCTGGTTTATTAGCTATTAGTTAACACAGTGCATCTCATAAACTATTATGTAGACTTCTGTGGGCATCATAAGACGACACTCATGACATGCCTCCAGAATGTCACAATTCAGCAAATAAGGTGTCAGACAATTCCAACTATCCCATTTGTAATTGCCACTTTATTGGGTTTGTTTATATATGCTTAACTTGAAAATACGATAATTCCAATAGTGCTTGAAGACACCATAAATCCTGTGAAACAGCATAGCCACTGGGTTGCTCTAGGGAAATGAGAGTGTGAGTAAGAGGTAGAGAGAGCTCTGGTATTTGTGCAGGAACTGGCACAAGGTTGGCAGATCCCATGCCTTGGGAACGCTTCCACAAGGAAAGGGGGCGGGGTGAGCAATGGTGGTGTGAGCGATGGTGGGGTGGAGGATCCCCAGAGAGCGAGCTGTTCAAACATATTAAATAAACAGAAATGTAACCTGTAAAGCCTCATGGCCTGGTGGCCCCCGTTGGCTACATGCCGAGCTCAGTCAAGCAGGTAGAGGACTCAATATGTCACACAGCTTGCTTTTGTGAGAGAGAAACAGTCTGGCTCACTTAAGATGAGACACTGATAAGATGCATTAGCACATGGCTTATGACCGACCATGGCAAAAAACAGAATAGAATGGGAGGTCTGTCCTTATTCAACAGGGGAATTATCTCAAATTATCTCTAAATTGTCTAAATGTAGGCCTAACAGTTAGACCAAAGGTTAATAAGGAATTTCTGTTGGCAATGGCCCCGTAAAAGGCGATAAGCTTTGGCCGAACAAAATCATTTCCACCACTTTATGTGGGATAACCTTTGCAAACATTCATGCGTCCCAGCCAAAAACCCACAGTGCATTAAAAACGCCAACCGGAGTAAATATATCAAGCCCACGCTCCACATTATTGTCAAGTCCCAATTCTCAGGGAAAGCCATGAGTCAACAGAAATTAGAGGTGAGCCATTCCCCTGCCCTAAATTCATCCCTGCAGGCATGGCACCCTGGTTTCACTCTCATAATAGTGTGCTAGTGCAAGACACTAAGCTATATAAGGACTTGTTGGTGTAGAACGCAACTAATGGTTCTCAACTATTAGAGCTTAGTTGGATGGGGTGGGGAGTGTTTACACTGATAGTCTTTTTATTTTTTTTGTTTTAAGAGAGCCCACTTGCACAACATGACTCAGGCCATTAATACAGAGTCCAACACTAATATTTATGGGCTGCCTGTGGGCAGAGGAAAGAGGAAGCAAATTGGGTATGCTTGTGTGTGTGCATGTGTTGTGCACGTGTGTATGTTTCAGGCATGTGTGTGTGCACGTGTTTTGAGAATGTGTGTGCTTTGTGTAGTGTGGTCACGATACCAGAATTTTGACTTGATACCAGTATTAAATTTAATATATAAAAATTCATGTTGGTCGTGAGTTATAATCACATCATATTATTTGTTATTATAGTAAATTATACAGGTTATAGTAACTAATTGTCATTATCTGCTTCCAATGTGCTTAAAATAAGATACAGAAGATGTTGCTTCACAATATATCACATCATATATCATGCTATGACTTAGAGCCATTTTCCCAATATGAGGGATTTTACTCTCAGACCTGTTATAGGTTTGTGTGAAAAATATTTCTTTGAATCGCAAAGCAGCATCCTAATTGTATTTCTCTTTTGCAATCTTTTCCATTTTTGGCACATCTTTCCCTCCTTCTCTGCTCTTTCTACCTTTGACACTCACTGAGCAAATGGGGAACTTGAGACGGAGCTTGTGTTGAGGAGTTTGTGTTGAGGAAGAATATTGTGTTGTGCTAGAGAATTTCTCCTAGTAGAAAAACAGATCAAAATAAAAATCGACTTAATGTTCATCATTTTGTCTCATAAAATATGTGTATATGACTATATATGTGTAATATCTCATTATCTGTATAATAATCACTTTTTCCCCATTGACCCCTACCCACTGAGGCCACTCAGAATCAGTATCAGCAGTGTTGTAGTGTAAAAGGGGTACCGGTTCATCCCTGATTACAGAATTAGAGGAGGGAGCTTCCTCAGAGACAGAAAACCTAGTAGAAATAGTGAGTTGAACTGTATAAAAAAAAAAAGTCTGAAATGGTCCCACACATTTTGAGAAAAAAAAAAAGTCTAATAAATATGAGTGCAGTCAGGCCAAACCTCGCCTGGACTTCCTTCTGCTTCTGGTTTTAGCAGTGACCACTTCCTTCCTCTGGCTGTAATTGACACTGCACTATTTCTACGTAGGCGGACAGCTAAACGGCTCCATGTGTCCCTAACTAGTGATAGTAAGGACAGATGCAGAGCTAAACAGACTAGACTTATGCTATTGCAATGTAAACAGTGATATGGCATTTCATTGAGGTCTCCCCCTCATTGAGCTGTGCCAAATGTAACCATGTGTCTGACATCTCTCTAGACTTGCCTGGATTACTAGCTGTGCTGTGATGGACAACTTTCATACATATATTTTGACAAGATTAGGAGAGGTGAAGCAGAGAGCCTTGGACAAGGTACATATGCATTGGGCCTTTGATCTCCAGCTCTAGCTAGGAAGAAGGAATCCCTATGGAAATAAAACATGCCAAGCTCAACAGAACCTGAATCAAAGACTTTGCATGATATTAGCCCCAAACCACATAAGACATTATCGTACTTGGCTGGAAACATGTGGGGCAAGAGAAAGGTTTTGAAGACACTGACATGCTGGCTTATCACAGTCTTGCTCGTGTGAGACAGACCAAGGCAAAAGAAATTTGCTTTGAAGGAAGATAGCAGAAACTTATAGCAGAGAATTACCTGGAAGATGCTGCTAGGAAGTGTAAAATTGAAAGCAAATTGCTTTTATTTGCAATTCTGCATCTGAAATTACAATAGTGCCAAAAACTGCTGAATTTTGCAGAATGATGCCATATTCTGGTGATCGGATTCTGTTATTCTGTTTTTGTGGCACAAAACAGGATTAATTACAGTACATTGAAAATCTAACCCAAATATCTTTCTGAACTCAAATTACAGGAAAATAGTCCATTCCTTGTAATTCACAATACATTCTAGTGTCTACGTGAAATGCAGACATTTCCTCCTCTAAGTCATTTGCCCAGATTGGTTGTGTATGTAGACTAAGTGGTCCGGGAGGCCAGAGGAGAGGCAGGGTTGACTGTTTGCAGTGGTCTGTGGAGCGTGTCTTTGGGCCAAGCCCCCGTTCCCAAGGTGGCAACAACCCAGAGTTCACCATGACCTTTACAAGAGCCTGGAAACTTGGACATATACAGATGAAATTCCAAGTTCTGGCAGTGAGGCTGCACATAAGAAAACTGGGGGATTGGATTCCAGAAAATGCCGTGGTGTTCAGAGCTGAGGAAAGGCCAACTCTTTGTCCAAGGTGTAGGCAGCAAGTCCCAGCTCAACTGGACTCCCAGTTGAAAAAAATGGCCACAAAATGACCCACAACAAAAGACTCAGGCAAGCCCACTCCAAAACAAGTCAAGCTAATCCATACAGGCTTATGTAACGACTCAGCTATCCTGAGGAAAATGCTGCCTGGTTAGGCTGTGACAAGCGACTGAGAATACTTGTGAAAGAATAGCATGTAAGGAGAAGCCAAAGGAATGGAACGGACAGCCAAGCGCTAGTCCGTTAGCTATGATATCATTATTATTCCTTTTGGAGCCAGAGCAGAAAAAGAGCTTGTGCTGATCCAAGAGCCCATGACTTGCATCACATTTAAGCGGCATCAGACACTATATTTAAACCCGATTCTGCAAGAGGACAGAAAAGGGCTCTGACGTCTCTTGGATACAAGTTGCTTAACTGGGTCCTATTTTATCAGTGTATCTTCTTCTCACAAGGCATTTTCCTCTTCCCATTTTTTCTTTCAGCAGTGTTTGTCTCCATCTTTTCTCTATCCATGTTCCCCCTCTCATCTGCCCAACTTCCTCTTCCCCTTTCTCCATACGGTAAGGTCTGTGAGCCCATTGCTCAACTCCCAGGGTGGGCAGCTGGCTCTGCATCAGACACAGCTTAGGACAAAAGGGAAACTCCAGATTGTCGTGGTGAGAGCAGCCACCCATGGCAGTGCCCTGCGGGGTTGATACTCAGTGTTTATGGTTGGCACTAATTACAGATCGGCGGACTAACCAAGCTCCAAATTCCAACTTGGTACAAAGAAAACACAGCACTCGTTTAGACAGTAAAATGCAGAGTGACCATTAAAACTGTCTCCACTTAAAGCAGGCCAGATAAAACATGGAGCGATGTAAACTCAATAGAGTGGCTTAAAGCCATCACTCAGGATCAAGCAAACACTCTCTGGAGAAGCTTATTAACTTGTGCAAGGCCACTATGATGCGGTTTAATTGCTACCCTGATGTGTGATGTAGTCAGCATATGGAGTTATATTTAGACCACAGGCCGTTGTTAAGGAAATCGTGTAGATGAGTTCCTTGCCTCAGCTGATCATTATCATTATAGCGGCATCAAAAGACTCTTCAGAAACCAAATAAATGCTTGACACAGCAAAGCGTAGCGTCATACTTCATAATGTAGATTGATCTTTTGTGCCTCAAAATCAAACGCCAAAACCTAATCTATCTATTTGAGGGTCTCAGTTATCTACACTGCGGCACAATACTTTTCCACCTTTTACATTAAGTGCTCAACCGAGACACTGGCACTGGCTATGTATGTGACGTAATACCTTCCTGGTCTGTGGCAGCGGTGTTGGAATGGATACAGTTTGGAGAAATATTAACCGGACTGCATATATTAGTGTAGGCAGGTTTGTTTTTGTCCTATTTTGCTCATAGCAGCGAGTGTGACTTTCTCCAGACAGAAAATAATAGGCGCTCCATATGGACCTGAACGCAATGGATCGAAATTGCCATCGCAATATCCAACAAGTTAATAGTAAATAATATATTTTTTCCATATCGTACAGCCCAAACGCAACCTCTCCAATTATTGCTGCATTGCCCTCCTAAGTTTGGTTCCAGTCCTGCAATCCTACACCTGACATATTTTACATCTAACTTTGAAGTTCACCAAATGTGCAGTTTGCAGCTGATGCAGAATTAACTGCATTAGGCTAGTTATTTCTTTCCGTGCTTCGCGCTTAGCACGAAGCAGTAGCTGGGACAGTAGGTGTGAGCTGCCCTTAGGAGGTATCTTGCTAGGGGGTTATATAGTTTTTCTCTTGCTGCATTTCTTAAGAACAAATTTAAGAGAAAAGTAAGAAAACATTCATGCGTGAGGCCAAATGTGCCAAAGCATTAAAAATTTGGGGTGAACTCGTTTCAAAACAGAAACAAATAACAGATATATATGCACTCATACACGCACGCACATGCACACACTTGAGACACACACTTATGTTTGGTCTGGTTTTTATTTGTTTTGATATCATTAATTTTTGTATAAAGGACTCTGTTTTAATAAAAATGCTTTAGAAATCAATTCAGCTTGACTAATATGCATGTCCTCCTTTCTGTCACACTTTTCCACAACTGACCTCATTTTTGCTCATATGGTAAAAGTGAATTAACATGTCTTGCTTAACTAGCTGAGATGTAATAGGGGATTCATGAGCTTGTGTTCAAGGGAGATAGCTTTTAATTAAAGGGAGAGGGTGGCCGGATGTGGGGGGTGGGCAAGGGTTTTTTTTGTGCGTGTGTGTGTGTGT
>OOFE01014744.1:0-32017 GCA_900323365.1 Monocentris japonica | reverse complement strand
GTGTGGCAAGGTTTTTGTGTGTGTGTGTGTGTGTGTGTGAGAGAGAGAAAGTGGTTAGGGCTCCATAATGAGGCAATCTCACATAAGTCAACCTCCTTAACATTGATGTGCTTACAAGGCAGAATCATTATTTTCTACATTGATTATATCAAATTCATTTTTAAATTAAACCAGTGATCTCCTCGTGCATGAAAGACAAAAAATACACAAATGTTCAAGATTAATTTGATAGAGCACTGAAGAAAATATTGGCCTAAAGAAGTCTGTCCAATGGCAAAAGGTAACTGCAGGAGTAAATGTTGTTAGTTCAAAGCCCCGGACCCGACGAGGTTAAGAAGTGGTATAGCTTCAAGAAGCACATTGCTGCGCACAGAGTAAATGTGCGAGTCACTGGAGGAGGAGAGGGGATCCCACTTGAGGCAGGAGAGGGGACCCAGCGCTCTCTCTGTGGCCTATATCCAGAGCCAAACTGCCATCAGTGCCTTTGTACCCGGCGACTTGGGAGAGACAGATCCACCTGCCCAGATGGAACTTGGTATGTCGCCCAGTTTGGCTCTTGTAAGCAATTAGGTTATGTAATCAGATTTGCAATAAAACAATGTGCTTTGTCACAATGGAGCCCTACTTTTACTAACAGAGTGACTATGAACACCCTGATGCCTCCAGCAAACAGGTTGAGTGTCAGGAGAGAGAATCGAGGGTGCCACAGCCCTTACACACTACTATAACCTTTATATAGTGATGTTTTAGCAACCTATTAATTGGTCACACTTGAAAGTGCAGGCTTATTCTAACGATGTGTGATTTTACTGACAAACTTATTGACTCATTTAGTCAAGATATAACGAAATTAAGGCTTGTCGAAAAAAAAGTTAACAACTCATGAAACTGTAGACATACAGACTACTTCCTAACACAATATAGTGAAAGAAAAAAGCTCAAATTCCCAAATTCACACTTTGACATTATCCATTATCCTTAACTCTAAATATCATGGTAATCAGACTCAAAACACTGCATGCACAAGTACGAGTACACGATTTTTATAAATTCAAAATCCTGTGTGGAAAGTGTCGTACGCACACTTGGTGTGTATGCATCGTTTATACATTTGGCCCCTGGACTTTACAATCTTCTCTCCCATGCTCTTTCTGCCTTGAAAGACCCACCTTGCTATTAACACTTAAAGAAACAAACATAGGGAGGGCTTGCTCTGATCTTTGTCAAGCCCCCGTCACGTGTCAGTGCTGTGAGCTACCGCAGGTATTCTACTCCAACACTCGCCCATGGGGAAGAAGATGTGCTGGCACAAGTTCAACAGCTACAGTGAGCAATATGCATGCCAGAATAAATACATGTGTATTGTTCTCTATGTTTCAACAAGGAAAACTTTGCACAAACACACTTCAAGCTTTTTTATTAGTGTATTAACAGTGTAAAGAATTGATGAAATTTTACCCAAGTGTGTGTGTGTGAGAGAGAGAGAGTGCGACAGAGAGAGAAACCACTTTGTTCGATTGAAATTTTCAAACAGTACATTTTCACTTTGATCTTACATTACCCAGTCACAGTACCAATCCAGCCATACAAAATTAACTGAATGCTGGAACTTGTTGTGCTGTCTTGTTTGTCAGCCCCATGCTTTTCATCAGCTAGTTCTTACACAGCCACTGTTCCTGTCAGTCAACAGTCCTCTGGATCAGACTGATCCCACCTCCTCCTCCTCCTCCTCCTCTTCTTCTTCTTCTCTCCATGGCCCAGTTCTACTGGCTGCATGCCAATATCTGGGCAGGACACCCACCTGCCCTCACAATCACACATTCACACACATGGAAGCTTAACAAGCAAGCACACACTAAAAATGCTAAATCCACACAACCTACACACTAGCTCCTGTGGTCCTAAAAAGGGTTTCCACTTCTTCTTTACTCAAAGTGCTGCATGCCCTCTTTCACACCATTCTCAGACAGACACGTCACACTCATCCCCTATGGACAGCTAGCCTGGAGCCCCCGTCAGCCTGCCAGCCTGATATAGCTTTGGTATGGGCCAGGGTGTGGGCCTGGGTCCGAAGGACTGGGAGGATTTGTTTTCTTGCCGTTCAGACCTTACGTGATCAAGCTCATGCCACACAACGACAAGCACTTACACAACCAGGGGGGTAATTGTTACAGAGACAAGGCATGTACTAATATTGCTAATGAGATCACAGCGTGGATGGTCTGTGTGTGTGTGTGTGTGTGTGTGAGGCAAGAGACTAAAAATAGGGTCTATGAACAGGATAGGTAATTTGAGATGAACCCTCACCCAGCTGGGTGACTTGAAATTTGGGTGAGGCTGCAGATTTAATTTGAGCACCAACAAGATTATTTGCAGAAAAGAGTCATGCTGTGTCAGGCAAGGTCAATCGGGGAAGTTTGTTTACAAGTTGCAGTGGTGAATGCTGGGATGCATTTTCATCCTGAATGTTGTGTAATGTCACAAGCACCTAGGAATGCTGGGTGACAAAGACTGTGGGAAACAATCGTTTTTTTCTTAGCCAATAAATTTAGAGTTCCAGCTGTTATTCTGTACAGCCTTTTCTCTTTTCTTGATTCAAGATCAATCCAATCCAATAGCAATGTGTTCCCTATTTATTCCTTATAGAATCCCTATAGTAAGCATCAATTCTTGAACTGATTCTTGAAGGTCACCCAATGTTATGTTTTGGGCTACACTTTAGCTTGACACCAATTTGAGGATAGTAATACCTCAAATCCCCATTTTCTTGTTTTGGGTGACCTAACTACCATTTTGTTTACGTCCAAATTAAAGACTACAACTTTAATAAGTAACAATACCACTTTGTAAAACTTAACTTACGATATGATATCATGTAGGTCCTCCTGTTTTTCGGTTTTGCTTCATGCTGTATGCAGTAGAACATGATAATACCGTGATTGGATAGTAGCCATGCTGCACTGGAAGCATATATCTGTACAGCAGTTCAAGACAGCACTCAATACAATGTTCCCAAGTCTAGCCACAAAGGTATTACTGTCCTTCATGTCCATAACTATGTCCAAAACAAAATTAGAGACTGCTACATAAAAAAGACTAGGGTTTCCATCCTAAGAACAAGTAGCAAAGAGTCTCTAAATTTCACATTTGGATGGAGGTAAGTGAGTCACAATGACCTAGTTCAGCATTCAGAACAGTGGAAGAAGGTTTTACACATTTGCAATGTCAGGGAAAACCATTAATAAGTGTGGATTTGCGGAACAGCACCACACCCTCCACCACTATCCATCTCATTCGTAATTTATGAGACACTACATTAATTCCACTGAGCTTAGTCAAGTTGCAAATGAAGGACAGACCATCTAGAATACGTCAACACAGCTTAAAGCAGATCTGCAAAATCAAGCTGAAATAACTTATAACCCCTTATAACCCCAGACGGTAGCAGTTCAATTGTACCTGTGGTCCACAGGTACAATTGGCCAATAATCTCCCAACAGCAGGCAGAGCTCAGGTTCACCATGGTAAACAAGGCCAATGGCAGCAAGGTACAGTATGTCTGAGAGATTATCAGCACAACACGTAGCAAGTTATTTTTAAATGCAGTGCCAGACAAGGCGAGCTGGTGAGGTCAAAATCGAGTACCCCTCTGTGCACTAGAACCAATCATTGAGGTCTTGCCCTAACTCAAATACTTGTGCAGACAGATCACTGCATGGTGTTGAAACAAACCAGCCTATTCTACAAGGGATGATTATACTACACCCTCCTTTCAAGTTCCAATCCAGTCAAAATCCTACTTAGAAACAGCTGAAACTTGAGAAGTTCGAGAAATTGCACAAAAATGAAACCATAAACCTAAGAGGAGAAAAAGCCATTTTCTATTTTCTTGGGCAAAGGAAGGGGGTGTTACCTGTTACACTACTAGCACTGGGACTGTAGCACTTGGTTTTCTCCAGTATAACAGTCAGTCAGTGACTTCGACAGTCAGACAGTCATCAGGGTAAATCACTGACAGCAGCAACCATGGGTGCTGGCTGGTGCCAACAAATCCTGATTGGAGAATGCCTATTGGTGCACGGTATATTTTAGGGATGGGCATTTTCAGTTTCTCTCAGTAGTCGAACAGTAAGGAGAATTTTCAAGTTGAATCAAATAGTCTTAACGTCATCTCCCTGGTCTATTTTTAGAGCACCAAACATAGGCTACCAACAGCACATAAATGAACAATTTATTCTGAACGTCACAGTAATCAGTAAATAAATACCTACAACAAGTGACATTTGAGAATGATTTATTCACACACATCAGATAGTTGTCTGTGTGCCTTAGTTGCCAATAATTTCTTACTGGCTTATTCTTATTGTTGTTTTTATACTTTTAAATACTGAGTAACGTTGGGAATTAGGGATAAGTATAGCTACAGGGTAGTGTAGGCAGTTTAGGGGTTCAGGGATGCCAGAAACCACTGTTCAGCCTTCTGGAGGTGTTGTGTGCCTAAATCATCTAAACATCTGTGATGGGAGGTGCCCACTTGATAACCCCAGTGACAGAACTGCACTCACACACAACCCTGTAGCATTTAGATTAGGTGGCTAGTGAATGGTGCTGCCTGACTGATGGTCCTGTAGATCTATGAAGGTGTAGCCTGATGCCCTCTATAGTCACCATTTGTGGGCTAGTGCATTGTTCTTTCTGACATGTGAATTGGGTTTCTATGTGAATGCACCCTCGACTATGGCACAAAGGATTATAACATCAAATCCTGTGTATTGGTAAATCATCACACCACTTTTTCCATCAATTTGAAATATTTTCAAATAATCACCATTTTCTTCACATCGGTTTCCATTTAGACTAATCAACGCAGTGATTTTTCAAGCCCATCCCAAGTATATAAAACTGTCCCAGAGATACAGGATGCCAGAATTGGATGTATGTGTGTGTGTATGCAGGCGTGCATGCGGGGAGGGCTCAAATGCATGTGGATGCATACCACCTTAGTCACAATATAGCCTGGGGGTTTATTTCTATTCCATAGTTATTTGTTTTATCACATATCCATCCACACTCAGATTTAATGACCAGAAATGCAGAACTGTGGGACCAAGCCTAAAGGCATTTTGCTTCTAAATGAAATTGGAAACCGGATTCATCCAGGGATTTTGATCTCCCACCAAGTATTGTCAGGTCTTTATTGGCCATCTCCCATTTCAGCCTCAGACTGTAAGCTGTGTTACTTCTCAGACAGAAGGAAGTATTAGCTGCTGGGATCACAGTTTTGATTAAACACAAATAGAACAATCTATTCTAGAGGACTTCATTGTAATAAAGAAAGTAAGGATTAATCTCCTGGTTCCCTGTTCCAGCTATTTATATTGTAGGTAAGGGGATAACACTGGAGAGAGTGAAATCTGATCAAAAACCATATATATTCTCCATTGCTGACTTCTCTAGAACTAGACCACTCTACATTTTGCTGGCAAGCCTCTGGAACCCTCTTGAAGGCTTATGGGGGGGGCACCAGTGTATGTCTTTTTGGCTGCATCCATAATACCACTTATTAATCGCCGGTCCACTGCTCTATTAGTTAGTTGGGGCTTAAGAAATAACAGAACAAGCTTGGAATGCAACGCAGCTGGAATGGACTCTTGGAGCAATCTCAAACAAAGCCTTTGGTTTCAGGGTCAGAGAGTGTACTTGAGGCCAGAGTGTGTATACACACTGAGTGAATACACACATTCAGCACATATTGGCCTCTAATCATTATTACTACTAGTGAGAAGTCTAAATAAAACAATTTAATTGACTTTGCTTATTGCCCAGACACACAACTTTAACGAAAAAAAAACTTTTTGTTACAAATTTACAAACTTTTGTTAAACAACAAACTTAACCTGTCTGAGTGGTGTTGGGATTGGGAAACAGTGGCCAACTTTTAGGATGGTCTCCTAGCCGGGGGGGGGGGACTAAAGTGCACCATGAGGTCATTGTCTAGGTCAAGAACTGCGTGAAAGCACTCAGTATCTATGTGCTACAATCATCAGTTAGGCTTCCCACCTCCTAAAAGCTACAGAGACTATAATTTTTGTCATGACCCACATCCATCAGCTATTGAACAGACATTAACAAGACATCATGGTGGATTTTACAAGGAGGGAGACAGGTGAGAGGTCTGGGGGGGCCTTGCATCACCATTGGCCCTGGGTAGGTCTTTCCTTCATGGACCCCATAGGATGCCGACAGTGGAAGGACTAGCTTATCCCACATCACTATTCAGTTCAATAGGACAATAGCTGACACCATTGAATCATGGAGTCCAACCGTCTTGGCCCATAAAGTTGGCTTGAGATATGCTGAAAACCTGAACTCTGCTTGTCCTTTTAGATCACACGCTTTGGTTGAAGGATAAGGTTTTATAAGGGGTGAGCAGGCAGCATCCAGCTTTTAGCCAGACTAAAGTCATTAAGGTCATCACCTCAGCTAATAGCCCTCATACAGTATGTATGCATAGCAAAATAGCTGTGGCAGAGAGGCTTATTGTAGTAATGCACGATCATTTATTAATGCAAAAAAATGCAAGTAGCATTAGTTTTTAGATGGCACTGGTCATAAATCAGTTGTCTAATAAAACTGCTTAGAGTTCATTCTGGGTTAGGCATGAACATCCCCACAATAGGGTGACATGCCTGTTGATTCATTTTGCAGATTTTCATATGCACTATTAGCAAACAATAACCTGAGCCAATAGCTTATAAGACTAAAGTTATCAAGGTCATCACCTCAGCCAATAGCCTAAACAGCACTGGCACATCTTTTTGTCAGTTGTACAGATAATCAGTAGTGCTTAAGAAGTCACCATTCCTTTCAACCTCCAGCAGAAATATTTCTGATCATGAAATCATAGTTTTCTTGTCTGAATAAATAGCTTTGCAAAATAGAACTAAACACAATGCCCTATGTTGTAAAAACTGGCAGTTTCAACATATTTTCAACCTACATACTGAATGAAAACCCAAGTGTATCAATACATTTGTGGATGATGAAAAATGGCATGCACTTCAAAATCCACCCATTGAGATAAGACAGAATGAAAACTCAAATGTCAAACATCACATATTAAACTCCTCATAGTAAAATTTCACATTTAACAAAATACTGGGGATAAAATTCTGTTAGTTGTATAGAAACAAGTGTAAGTATTGCACAGGAACATCTCTTTTGCCGAGCTCAGTCAAGCACTTAACCCATTCTCATGTCTGAATGCACATACAGTGGGCATATGAGCACACACAGGGACAAACAGACACACACAGACACACACACACAGACACAGGCAAGCCCATAGAGGCCAGCAAGACAGTGATGAATGTCCCTATCTCACAGATCAAATGCCCTGAGAGGAGTAGATGTCTGCTGGCTTGATATGAGCTCCCAGTGTCACTGTGATCTGACCCCTTATCATCCACCATCTTCCACTGAGCTACAGGCAGAGGATTTCTACCAAAATGGCTCATAACACTGATGCCACGTGACAGCCTTACAAGAAATTTGACATTTTCACATGATTTGAAGGTTTGTTGTTTCTTCATCTGCTTATTAAGTTCAATGATCCCAGAGTTCATGGAACCTAACATAAAAATGCTTGATTTGTCAATGAATAGCTGTCAGTCAAAGAATAAAGCTGATTTTCTAATTCAGGAATAACTGACTTTTGGCTTTGCCCGAAAGCTGCAAAACACACTCTGTGCAAGCCGCGACCTGGAGCTGCCAAGGCGAATTATATCAAGAACTGAGACCCAAAAGAAAATGCTTTTGGGCTCCTACTCTGCCTTGATTACAGATGGAGCTGAAGTTTGTAGACATGGCTTCCAGCCCAAACTGCACTTTATCTGGCCTCATTGACCTTCTAAAAACTGGAGTGTTTTGAGGAGTAACTACATGGCCAAATTCCTGATGGTGAAAGTTGTGAACAATTTTGTTGTTTGACAGTGTGACATTTGGAGAAAACTAAACTAAGGTTGAACTTTGTGGTTCCTCTAGTTGAGCAAAATTGAACTAAGGTTGAACTTTATGGTTCCTCTATTTGAGCACGTAAAGCTATGCTTGAGCTGAGCTAAAGACCTGGAGCCTAACTCAAACCTCACAAAATATACATTTACAACAAAACTGTCATTCAGTTTCCTGGTTTCATCTCAGTAACTACTCCTGATATAAGCAAATCTTGCCCGGCTATTGGATTAATCCTGCCAGCTAGCTGATGAACCAGAGTGGTTGTTCAGAGCATTTAGTCATTGTTCATTTAGTCATGAATATTGGGATATCTGTGAGCGGGATATGAAGATGCATCTGAACAGCTTATCCCAGATAAAAACTTAAAGGGCTACACCTGTGCACATACTAATACATAGGCAACTAGCATTAACTAACGTAAGAAGATAGTCCTTTTAGTAATGCAAGGTTGGTGTTGTTTTTTTCTGCCAATCCTCTCGTGACATAAAGGGTAAGTTGACCAATGAGCCCAAATCCCCAAAAAGTTGGTGTAGTCCTTTAACAAGGATATTAGCAATAACAATAATAATGTGATATGATATTGACGCCTGTAGAGAAATTCTTCTTTTCACTTGCCCCCCTCCACAGGGAGGTCAGAGTGCAGGGTCAGCTACAAGCTGGTGTTATTACAGTCCTCAAATTCTATTTATACACTGAAGTCATGGTGAAATTTTTGAAAAATGTAATTTCATTAATAAACAGAAGCACAGACATTAGCTAAAACATAGAAAATCTGTCACAGCAACAAAACTGTGCATCACCAACATCAAACTCCTGAATGGATTCAATGGAAACAATGATTATTGGTGCTGGCTTCTAGCTCTTTATCTGTGTGTGTGTGTGTGTGTGTGTGTGTGTGCTGCTTAACCTCTGGGTCACACCTGTTCCCCAGCTCCAGCCTTGGCCCAGGGCAAAAGGTGAGGTCAAGGGTCACAGAGTCACATGACACTTCCTTCACAAATCTATGTACACATGCATGCGGTCACAACACAGTACATTGGACCAATATCAGATGGACTATTGTAAGCATTCGAGCGAACGTGCGAATTTCTATAACATCAATAGTTTTTCACCACAGGGCCAGCTAACCAAGGCAATACTATTATTTATGTCACTGAATTTCCTCCAAAACAGCATCTCTAAGATTTTAGCCAACAAACATGATTGTGATTTGGGGTGTAGTTTCTGATCTCAATTGGGCTTCTATGTGAATGCTCACCCTGGACCATGGCACAAAAGATTATAACATCAAATCACATACTGCTTATGATCCCAAGTCAAAAATAATCTGAGTTGGCTCTGGCAGTTCCCCGTTGGTCCTGCTGTGTAAACGAGGTTTATGAAGAAAAGCATGTATACAGTATAAAGCAATCGGGGTCAGGATCCTTCTAGTTTCATTCTAAAATGCTATACATGCTATTGTTTACAAGATCATTCTGTATCCAAAAGCATCAATGTTTTCTACACAAATGTCCTCAGATGACTCATACTAATTTAATAGAAACCAATAATGTGCTTTACTTTCATGCCAAAACTCATTTTGTAATAGAATGAGTCAATGTCTTTCAAATGGTGGAACGTAGGAATAGTTTTTATATCTTTCATTTTAAGATAGAAGCAAGTAAAATTGATCATGTAGCGCCTCACTGAATAATCAGTTACTTGCAAACACCCCTACCTGGACCTGGGAGTACCCCCCATACTAAACACACACGGGTATCATTCCATGTGAAAAACAAATAACAAATAAGAAACAAATAACAAATAAGATCGGGTTAAGCTCTGGGCCACTGATCTTTCTGGCAAACAAACACTGTCGTCCCTATTCACAATCCAAGGGGAACATTTTGAACGTCCCACTGCTCTGCCATTTCAAGATATGCTTTGAGGCCATCGAGGCATCAGTGACATTCCCCTACAACAGAAAAATGGTCAAATGCTTTTGAAAAGGAAATTCATGTCATATTTGTCATATCTTTTTACACACACTGCTGCAGCGGGTCAGATCAATACCCTACTTGAATGTCCGTCATCGGCAGAATGGTGAAAGGCAAATAAAATACTAGATACTTGTCATGGCCAAATGACTCTGAGCAGCTGCCACGAAATAACAAGAGGAAAAAAAATGTTCAGACCATTTAGGCGTAGTTCCTGAAACTGCACCTACACTGGTGCCAGACTGTATCTGAATCAAGGACGTGCAAAACAGTCAACTTCTTGCACCCATGTCAAACGCAAAGCTCAAGATCATCACAAAACACTATTTCCTGTTATTTACAAGAAAGAATCCCGGCTATGTTCTCCAATTCTAAATCTAGCAAACAATCCAACAAATATTTGTCCCACATACTTTTAGACAGGCATCCGTAGGGCACTTATCAGCAGGCAAATATGAGATCGCGCCTCATCCCACTTCTCATCCGTTCTACAGGTGAAGAAGTAACAATGTCAGACATCTGGCTTTGTTGACACTGTCAACTCGTGAGCGGTAATCAAAACAAGACCAAGGAGCATGTAAAAACAAGAACTGACAACTAAAATCCCACAACAGACAAAAGGAGGGAATTTGACTTGAATGTGACCACACAAAAAAGATCTCATTCACCAAGAACCCAGTGTCTTTTGGGAAGGGACTGTAGCTCAGTAACACATTTTTTTACTCGCCCTGAACTTGTGACACTAAAACTGATGAATGCATCCCTTTCACAACCAATACTGCAATACTAATTGAGCCCAATTACCAAAAAGGTAGGCAAGTTATTGTTATTTGTCAGCTGGGATGGGAAGTTTGGCCATTGCAATCTCAATTCCAGGATAAAGGAAAGACAGTGCTCTAGTTCAGGGGGTCCCAGACTTCTTCATAGCACTGACCCCTAAATATATATGCATTAGAGCACAGCTAGGATTGGTAAGAGTGTTGAAAATATTTTTTGTTGTTACACAGGACCTGGTACAGAGCCATATAAATATCTATACTATAGCTAAGGGTGGGGACAGTGGGGACAGCAGAACCTAAGAAGAAAATATTCATCATTTTTCATGATACTAACATCTAGGGAGTGAGATAATATAAACTATCTCATCCTGGTGGGGATCCCCTGGAACCATCTCAAGGACCCCTGGTGGTCCCTGGACCCCAGTTTGGTGACCAACGGTTGGGTTAACGCTACCCATCTTATTACCGAACACGGTGTAGGTTAAGTTTTAAAGAAATGTAAACACAAGTAACATGAAATTTTCAAATAAACTGAATCATTTTCCAGTATTTTTGCCCTCACTCGAGATGACAGTATGTGGCAACGTTACGAAGTCACCACGCAATGAGCGGTTAACACTCAACTGAGGTGAAAACAACAACGGCGAGCAAACTTGTGTACAATCTTTACATTCGTGTATAGCCCACATTTGACATATAACGACTGCTACTACAAACTAAGTCATTTTCATCCGTTGCAAAGCCATTGCATTCTCCTGCTGTACAAACTGGAGCTGGGCAGCCAGGGGAAACTGACGAGACTTGTGGCTGAGGCACTTTCAATTTAAGAAAAAAGAAACCCTTAGCTAACTTTTCCATACCTTTTTAGACGCCGACTCTTTCCCGTCGATACGACAAATTCGTGACAACCATAATCCTGTTCTGACAACGGTTTCTTCGGCAGGAAAAACGAAAATCCGGGTGCGTGTATTTTCAACTATTGCCAGTGCTTGTGATTTTCGCACACAGATCCTCTCTGCGTGGATCGTACAGCCCTGCAGTTTTTCCACCAGCCTGCCTGACGCGGGGGCGAGCGCACAGGGGATAGGGGCTGGCCAGGAGAACCGCGTGCACGCGCAGTTTACAAGGCTCACAAAACGTCTGGTCTAAATAGAAATATACACACACGTGAATTTCTTCTTCTTAAATGACATATTTTGGTCATGGAAGTAAGTAAGTAAGTAAAAGTTTATTTATATAGCACTTTTTTTTAACAGAGGTTACAAAGTGCTTTACATCAGCAAAGATACAGAAAAAGGAAAACACAGACACAGAGCACATACAAAGAAAATACATTCAAAAGTACATACAAACATAACCGTTATACAAACACAGAACGCTTTCAGCAATCAGCCACCGCCCAGAGCACACCATGAAATTAAAGAAAGGCCATCCTAAAAAAGTGGGTTTTTAACTGTTTTTTAAAGCAATCAATAGACTCAGCTGATCTGATGGGAAGGGGGAGATTGTTCCAGAGTCTGGGTGCCAGAACAGCAAAAGCACAGTCGCCTTTGGTCATGGGAGCGTTTGGAATGATCCCTTACGAAAAATAACTACAGTAATCCTTCTAAAATTGTATAAGGATACTATACAAATATCACAGCAGAATTGGTAAACAGTAGCCCAAGTCAATAATAGCCTTGCAACATGGTATGTTTCATATAATGCAACTGGAATAATATGAAAATGTAATATCTATATTCAACTTTTTATAACATTCCTATATGGATTCATAGACTAGTGTGTCAATGTACTCAATAGTGGAATAATGAAGTTTTTTTCTCTTAAGGCCTGTGAAGAAATGGAATAGCTATCAGCAGTCACTGATGAAAGGCAAAATATCCAGCCACACTTCAAGGCACATTGTGAATTGAAAGTCTAATTTTTCCAAATACTGTTTGTATGTAAGTGACAACCCACATGCAGGAGGAAGCAAACAGATGTGTCATAAAAGGGGCAAGTGAATGTGCACATACTATTACACATACTGAAACGCGTTGAGAGCAGTCAGTGTGACTTTTTACATGACGCTTCCCATAAGCCTACTTGCTGGTCGGAAGGAATTCCCCTGCTGTCCTGCTGCCTTCATGTGCTGTCGGAAAATCGTAACCATTGTCACAAGTTAGGAGCACATGAACGACCCAGGACAGTGGTAAATAAATACCACTGGGAAAGTGGGAATTCTGTCACTACTCCCACTTGATACCAAAGCTGCCGAGATATGACGTCGGTGGGGTTACCAACATTTAATGGTGTTAGTGATGTATTTTATTAATGTGTTATTTTTGGGATTATTTTTGGAAATATGTTGTATTGTTGTTTCTATTTTACTCTTTTTTTTAAAGTTTTAGTTGCCACACATTTAGATGTAGAGTTGAAAGTAATAATTTGCTGTATTTTCATATAAAGAAATGTCCATTTTGCTACTTTCTCAGGAAGTGATGCATTTTGTGTTTCCGGCAGCAGCAGCTCTTTGTTTCGAATAAATAGAAGAACTTGTAGTTAGCGTAAGCAGCGATACCCACCAGGCTGAACAGACTAAGAAAACACATACAGAAACTCAAACTTGATCAACAGAAAATCCAAGGAAAAATGCGTCACAGTGCTGGTCACAATGTTTGATGGTGAAATGATTTCTGGGAAGTGCAGCGCTAAAACACCACAACTATCACCACTCATCACCAAAGATGTCTCCAAAATAAAAATGAGGAACTCAAGGATTACTACTGTACCACCACACACGTTTGGCTAACAAATTAAGTACAACATCAAATACATGCCCACTGCATATTTTCTCCTCTTCATTCAGCTGCCGGAGGTCTTTTTCCAACTTTTGATCTCGGAAGTAAGAGCTTACAAGGAGAACTTGAAGGCAGCATAGGTCTAGGAGGAGGAGCAGCTGAGCCAGGAGTTGACATGTGGGAATGACTCAAGTTTTTTTACACATTCCAAGCATTGTTTCCCCCTCCCTGCCCCAGTCCTGGGCACTGGGGCCAAGGTTTTTCCAGGGCTGGGGGAGACGGAGCGGATGATGGATCAAAGAAGAGCTCCAGAGTGACTTGCGTTCTCCTCTTTTGCCTTTTAAGAGTAATTCTCTCCTTCTCCAGCTGAATAAATAAGATGGGGTGGGGTAGTATTGTATAGTGGCCTTCTATGCATTTTATAATTTGCCTGCATCCCTCATCTGTGAGCAGAGAGGACAGAGTGGAAGAAAAGACATTTTTGAAAGCCATATCTGTACAGATCGGATCGGACAAGGAGGGAGTGAAAGATGGAGACAAAGAGAAAAGGCCTATTTAGGAATACTCCAGATTTTATGAAGTCTATCTGCATCATATGACAGTACAGTGACAGTAGCATGACAGTTTTCAACGCCCTTTTTGAGCATTTTTGCCCAAAGCTATTTGAAATAAGGAAATAAAAAGTGAATAAAAGTAATGTAAATACACATCAAGTAATGCTTTATTTTACTTTATTTTTTTTTTATTTCTCAGAGCCACTTTTCTCACTTTGGAGAGTATGGAATATGTGTTTGCAGTTGTTCTCAGTTACCACAAGAGGGAAACGTTATGACCAAATGTGCCACACCTTTTCCCAAAATGAGAAGCCAGAAAGACAGAAGAAGACAGAGACTTGAGAGGTTTGTAGAGATGTTGTTGCTATGGCTGCTATACTACAATACCTGATCGATTATTAATGTTGATTGTTGCGGACACGTTCATCTTATGAAAAATAAAAACAGCTGAAATACTGGCAGCAGTACATATTTTGATATTTAGGTGTATGTGAATTCTGTGGCTGAGGTCTGCTACTAGAAAACTCATGAAAAACATTCTTGGCATCACAGTCAGTCTAAATGATGTTACAAACTGATGCTAATGCAGGCAAGCCAGTGGTGGCAAACCAAGAGGCATCATCACATACAAATTAATCCGTTTTTGGGTTATCAGAAAAGTGCACATCATCATAAACACTAATATGTATCACAGCTGGGGCTCATTCCCAAAGATCAGAGAGAGAGAGAGAGAGGGAGGGAGGGAGGAAGGCATGAGTCATTGTTGGCTGGGAAAGAGATGCAGTGGCGTTTGAACTGACTCATGTCAGTAACACAGTTGAAAGCGAGGACATTCTGCCTGACCATGGAAAAGAATGAAAGAATCCTTCATGAATAATGAAATGCAACTCCACCGCTTCAGGAAGTAAGGGAAGCTGGCAGGAAAACGCCAGCCTTCACAGGAGAGCCTCTTACTGAAGAATGCACTGAAAAGAACACGTCCAGATTACTCTCACGTCTCACTTTATTGGCCTGACAGCATTTTATTATTAAAGCATTCTTTGTGCTGTAGAGTACCAACACTGTTTGCTCCGATTGTGTTCCAAAGACTCACAATCTTTGCTTTTAGAATCAGAGGAGATATCCGTCTCTCCTAGACATCCCTATTAAATCCCTTTACTTTAACAAGAGCATTTAACAAATGCATTTTCAATTGACCGCCCTTCCACCAGAAGACTTGGGTTCAAACCCTGTTACAGCAAGTATCTGCCCTGCTGAAGTGTCCTTGAGCAAGACACTGAATCCCTACCAGCTCCAGGGAAGCTGTTCTATAGTTGACCCTGACCTCTGACGTCCTGTGGAGGGGGCGAACAAAAGGAGAATTTCCCAGGGGGATCAGTAGAGCATCACAAGAAAACTATTCCCTCCTATCAATCAGATTATCAGAAAGTTCACGATTGTAATCTGCAACATATTCTGGAAGTAGACCTTTCCAATCCTGACTGCCTGCAGGAGTCCTGGTTCAATCTGACTCGTTTAAAACAGGATTAAAACTGAGGTCTGTATCTTGGCTTTCTGCAGTGACTCAGTTTCAGTTTGATTTATTGATTACATATGGGATTTTTTTTGCCATCAGCAAACATCAAAATCTCAATACACACAATAACCTAAAAATAAACGAGTGTTGAGCAACAGATCAGGAAGTCAGTCCTATGTATAAGCACATGGCAAAAAGGTTTTCCTACAGTGTTTAGTGGCACATCTAGGCTGGACAAAGCCAACGACATTTAAGAATAAAGCTCTGATAAGTGATATTTTGATGTAAAAATACACCTTATCATAAATCACAAAGTGGGGCTGCAACAGAAAAGAGCGTCTCATCCTCCCTCTTTGAAACCTGGTAGATTTGCCTGAATGGCACCAAATGAAATTCTGGTGTCTGGTATGTACACTTCTCCACCCACAGGAAGTGACAAATCAAAAACAAATCAAATACAGTGTCGAGTGAGAGCTTCATTCAGAGAAAACTGGACTCACCAACGGTAGATTTTTTGCCTCCCTTCTGGTTTCCTTTGGCATAAAGTATCCAAACATGAGTGTGCTGTGTGCAGTTTACTGACGTCATGTTACATGAGCTGTGTGCTAAAGATGAAAGTTTTTAACCAGTTAGTATTTGCCATTTGGAGGCGCCAGTGTGTGAAGTTTCCTCATGCAGCTTTAATGGGTGGCTCATATTGTCCACAGTAGTTATTAAGGTAACAGAGAGCATCCAGGATGTGAGCCAGTTAAGAGCCAGTTCAGCAGATGCCGCCTGACTCATCCTCTGAGTCACTCCCTCCCTCCCTCCAGTCCAGGATCGGTGGCTCTTTGCTGGAGCTGGCTCTCCTACCCTAATGTCAACTCACCACTCCACTAGCAGGAAGCTGGCCAAGGATGCAGACATGGCCTTACGGGGGTGTGGGGGTGGGAGGTGGAGTGTGTGCATTTAAGTGGGTGTTTCTTTATGAGGACAATGGCTGGGCAATATGAATGTGATGTTGAAGGTGTAGCTAGATGAGGGCAGGAAGGTGAAATAATGACTGGCGCATGGCCACACTGCTTCTGTTTCACCAATTCTGTCCTTTTAACAGCATTTCTGCTTTATGTGATAATACAGTTGAATGTGGCGGCATTGATAGGGGATCAGAGTGGGGTCAACAGCTGGACTTGAACTCAACATGACAAGCCGTACCCACTGCACCACTTATCTCTCTTTCGTCCTTTCACAGCAGCAGGCCACATCAAAGCAAAACGGCTGTAGCTAAGCTCACGATACAAATGAGCTGTGCCTCCTGAGCATGACTTGGTCCTTATGTGACAGATGATCCCAGAAGTTGAAAGGCAAACAACTCCAATGAGGTAGTGACTCACTGGTCATTAAGTTCCATCAGATGTGGTGAACATCCTAAGTAAGTCTACCACATACTACTGCTAAAATAGGGCTGCTACCCAGTTAATATTTTAGACATTGCACGTATTTTGTTCATTGTGACAATGAACTATGACCACAAATACATGGTGGCATACTAAGTCTTCCAGTCAAATTCTGACAACATCCAGGTCCTTAATGTCCAGACTATTTCATGATGTTCTGCCTTCTCACGTCTTTAAACATGTAGAAATTGTCAAAATCATTTCCCATGATTCCCAGACAGGTGCATTATGGAGGACCAATGTAGGGAACCCTTTTAATAATGTTATTTAAGTGCTCAAATATGGTACAGGTAGGTTGTGAGGTATTTTAACTGTTGAGGTTTGGCAGTCTTTCTGCAGTGTACTGAAACATATGGCTTCCCCTAACCTGTGAGCACAGCCTAGAGACAAAGCTTCTTTGTAAATCAATATCATAGCAGACAATAATTCTGTAGTATTAGTTCACTGTATCTATAGAACAACACACTTTATGTGGACGCAAACTGCTGTGACTGTTCCTGTGAGAACAGGGACATCTGTTAAGGACATTGTTGGATATAATACAGTGACACGTGTGGCCATTGTGGACAGGAAGTCTCAGCTGGCAGAGAGGAAATGGGCATCAGTCAATGGAAACAGGAAGGGGTCATTAAGTTCATTACGTCCAAAACAAATCTAGCAGTTAGGAACTATCTAATGTAACTGGACTGGTTCTGACTTACAGATACAAGTTACACATTTAGTGATGCATGATATAAATCTGATTTACCTGATTGGATTATGTCATTGTCTTCCACAGTCATGCTGTTCCTCCATCAGCTGTTTTCCTGTGAACTGGAAAACTCCTCAGACATGATACAGTAAGCTGTGGTTCCCCAAAGCCACATGTCGGTGTCATTGAGCGTGAGGTCAATTCGTAGGTCTTTCTCCTCCGTATTGTGACAAGTCATAGCACGCTGCTCAATCAACTTTATTGATCCAAATCTTCTTGACTCTTAAGTCACTGCTGTAAGTCAGTGGTTGGAGCTCTGATGCAGACTGAGCACAATCCAAATAGCGATGGTATTATTGCAGATTAGCAACATAGTTCTGCTTGAGTTAGGAAACTTACTTGTAAACCAGGCTGTGATGGCCACACCAGCAGCCACACACTGAATCAAAGGACATGGTGGTAACTCTTTCCATCCGTTTCATTTACTCACGTCAAATTTCTTTTTTTTGCACGACACTCAAAATGTACATGTACAAACAGATAACTAACTGGACACATGAGTTTTGGTTTTATATAACATACTCAGTTTTGTTAGCAATTTTTGACTGCACAGTTGGCTATTTGGAGTGCACACATGTAGTTAACTGTCAATTTTGCTATATTAGTTTCATTGACTTAAGTTATTTAATCTTTATGAAGTTAATTTGGTTTTCTTTGCGTTGCTAGTTCCTGGGGAGGTTGCTGCTGGAGTTGTCTGGCTGGCCAACAAAAGAAGTCTCAGCTGCATCAGACTTGCTTAAAAGGTGTAGATTGCCAATTGGACTGCACCATGTTCCTCCTACATCATGGGGAGGGGCAGTGTTTTCTAGTTTGATTTTTGTCATTATCTCTTTGACAACTGTGTTTGGATATTGTTGTTTGATTATTGGTTCATTAGTTAGTATTAGGTGGCGCTGTACTGACATGATTTTTGGTTAGTGTAGTTTGTTCAAATGGTTGTCGTCTATCTCCCGGTGTCTGAATGGCCTCATCAGCCACTATGTTTCCCCCATGTCTCAGTTGAAAAGGTTGGTTTGTGCTGTTTTGGTCTCGTCTGTTAGTTCTGTTATGTTGACCTTTTTTATGGGCTTTTTGCTTTTTGTAGACAAATAAAAAAAAAAAAAAAAGGATTTTTCAAAAAACCACCTGTGTCTCTCTGGTCTACCAGCTCGGTCCATGACACAGCCTATGCAAGTAAAATGCTGCCTTCTGCTGGAAATTAAGAAAACTGGCTTTTATTTTTTACAAGATTGCATTACATTTCTGACACACCACAACAGTTTTCTTTTTCAGAGTTGAGACTGGCTGTTGTGTAAACCACACTAAGATGCCCCATGGCCTGTTGTGAACAAGCTGACACTGTTTATAAATAAATCTATCCCAGAATGCACTGGGCAGAAAGCAGGGAAACATCCTGGACAGGTCACCAGGGTTAACACAAACACACTCAGCTTCATGCCTACGGGTAATCTAGAGACTCCACATGGCCTTTGTGCCTTTGGGCTCGGCGAGGAAACCTATGACAGGAAGAACTCAGACAGGAACTCCACACAGACAAGCCCAGGGCTGGGACTTGAACCTGGGACCTTCTTGCTACAGTGCTAACCACTGAGCCACTGTTCCACCCAACCATTGTTTTCTTCTTACTTGAGTCACCCCTCAAAGTACATTTTTCTTTGAAAGGATGAGTTTGTGAACTCATTTTGGCCCATGCAACACTTACTCCCTCCAACAAATTATTGCCGATATCGTCCAAACATTGGCAGCTCACAGTTCCATTTCCATGCAAATGGATCTCAGCAACTCATGAACTTATCTCAACAAATTAAATGCCGATACGGTACGGTGTAAATATGTTTATTGAAAGCACAAGCACTTTCACAAATAGAAAAAAAATGAAATGGCACAATAGCTTTTCCCCAACAGAGCATGACAATGGCAAAAAACAATCTTGCTCAGTAATATTTCTTCAATATGGTGAAATACAAATCCACTGACACATTTTCTTAGATCAGACACAAAATGATATGAGAAATGTCTAAACGTTGTGAAAGCATTTGACATAGGTGAATGGTGATGACAGAACTGGAGCCATGAATGAAAGAAACAATCTTCAAGGTATCATGTTCTTCTAATGGAGATCTGACATCTGATTATTTTACTACAGCTATATTAACAAAGTGTTAACAGATACAAAAAATGTAGAAAACAATAAATAAATCTGAGATGCTACATGACCTCACCAGAGTGATGAAAGATGTTTTAAAATCAATTGTGAAGAGAGATTAACCAGAAGATTCACCGACATGGAGAGGCATCAACTTGAGATCCCTGTGAATCTTATTCCACCAAATCAGCGGGACTTTGGGTCCAATTATCTAGGTAAGACAGAGCAAAAGACATCACGCTCTCAATGCACAGTATTGTCAGTCTTTCAGTTGAAAAAATAACAATACAATGTCAGTGGTCTGTTGAACTGTTGTGCTCTGCAAAGCTTAAATATCAATAACTGCCTACCTAGAAAAGACATATTAACCAAGCTAGAAACGGTTCTTTCTTCTTTCCAAACAGGGAAGCTGTTACCTGTCCAAACGGTTGACCACATCTCTCACAGTGTTGATGAGGTTCTCGTGTTCCTGGGGGTTACTGACAATGATGCTGTGGAGCTTCTTCATGTAGGAGTCAATAGAGTCAAGATTGGGCGTCTCTCCACTGCCTACAGGACAACAACCTGGATGTGAGCAATGACATGTTCCTGACATATTTGATGTTTGTTTTTTGCTGCTCTAAGGAGATAAATTCAAGGCAACCATATGATGGAACATATTGTGTAAAAAAAAAAAAAGCTGAAAAATATGTTCTGATAATCCATGATTTAACCAGGAAATGTAACCACAAATCCTACGTTGCTGACAATGGGGGATTTGATTTTCAGTTTTTTTCTCACTGAGTTGACAAAGTTAACATCACAAATTATAAGTTAGCAACGTTAACAATCAAAATGAGTGTGAAAGGGATGTGCAGTTATCAAAATCACTGTGACTATCAGAGCTGTGGCAAAGAAAGGTACAATCTAAAAATAAATAAATAACACTAAGCAGGTGCAAGTGCCTGGCATAGCAAGCCCTCCGTTTCCCTCCCAAATCACTTTGAAGCAGGATAATTAATTGATAGAGATGGCACAATTACAGCAAGAGCCAGAGATTACATTCTCTGTGAACTGACAGAGGAATCCCTTTTACAAATGAAAGCAGCTCTGAAGTTAGCTGCTATTAATTTATTGACACTATATCCCTGACAAAAACTGCCTGATGGTGTCCCTGAGGTAAGGACTCAATCGTTTTTGCAGTCATCTTTTATTGTCACGGTCCTATAAAGCAATTACAGCAGTGTTATGTAGTTTCTGTTTGTTCTGTTTGTAGTGTCTGTTTGTAGTGAGCAAGACGTTGTGAAAGAAAAGGGTACAGAGATAAGCTGTGGATGTGGTCTCAGCACAGGGTCTGTGTGTGCCTATAATGAGTGGTCAAATTATTTGGTTCAAAGAGTTCAAAGCGCTACAGGTGCTGTGTGTCTGTATGGACACACCTATTGCTTGAGTCTCACCGAGTGAAAGTGTGACGCTGGAACTAAGAGCTTGGTAGGGTTTGTATGCATGTCAGGTAGACGTGGACAGATAACTATACTGGTATGGGATATCATATCAATACCACGGTAAAATATGTATGCATCAGTATCAGCAGATTTCCACAAACTGGCAGCCTGCCAGAAATCAAAGCAAAGCCACACACACACACACACACACACACACACACACACACACGAAAATAATGGTCCTAATCTACATGGCTGTAATGGATGAGAAAGGTACTAAGCTTCAGTTATCAGCCAAAACCTGACACTCAGTAGACTGCAGAAAATAGACATCTAAACAAGTCATTTAGGTTAATATTGAGTTTTAAATCTTTTTTTTCTCAAAACAAGAGAAGAAAACTGACCAATACTCATTTCAAGAATTTCCCTCAATCAAGTGAGATTATCTGTATCTGTGGAATGATCCGTTTCAAGACATTGTCACTTGTTTCAAGAGAATTCTCTAAAGAGGTGAAACTGCATAAGAAACAAGCACAATTATATCACCCAGATTTTTTTCCACCTGTTTTGAGGAAAATGACATTTTAAGGCTCAATAATAAACTAAATGACTTTTTCTCTGCATGCTGGTCTCACCAGGCAGGGGCACCGAGGAGAAGCTGGAGGTTAGGGCCTGGCGTAGGGTCTCTAGGTGCTGGTGGAGGAGCCCGTTGCGTCCCCTCTCCTGCATCACGTCGCCTTCCAACCGCTCCACCGCCCCACGCATGCTTTCCACGTGCTTCTGCAGTGCCGCATTGCGCTCCTCGTACTCCATGTTGGTCTTGCGCAGCTGCCGCATTTCAGCTTCACGTGCTATTGGGGAATACACACACAAACAAAAAACAATGGTTGATCAGAGAAGTTTTGAGAGATGGCAACGAGACATAGTGGTTGGTGCCATCATTCATTTTTTATTTGCTCAGAGAGGTGCGCTCTTCAAGTTTGAGGCATCACTGAGTTTGGTGGACAGGGGAACTATTTCGGTAGGACGGAGCACTATAAAACAAAGTTCTCTTGAGGTGGCAGAAGCACTTAAACAGATGAAGGTTCAAAAAAAAGTCACCGCCAACAAAGTACTAGGTAGGAGCATTTCTGAAGAAGATAGTTGGGTGTGTTCAAGCGCTTTACCTTTGCTGTGGTTGAGAAACTCCTCGGTGAAGATAGGGATGTCAAACACAGATCTGTCCTTCCCCTCAGCATCCTTCTGATGACGGTGAGAGACAAAAAGAGGGAAAGAAATAAAGGGAACTGTGAAAAGAGTTGGGCCACAGACTGACAGGGAGAGGTAGTCATTTATCTAGTTAGACTGTAGGTGGGGACTGATTTTATACTGCATGATCTCTCCTCCTCCATATTGCTGAATCCCACATCCCATGGAATCTAAAGGGAAAACACTGCTGTTCCTGCAGAAATGATAATTCCAAAGAAGTCACCTTGGCTGTAACCCACGTCTGTTAACAGTATGCTGAAAGATTTACACCAGAAACCCCCTCATTACAGCTCACAACTTAATAAAAATAAATTACACACTTAGCAGAAGCCAAGGGCTTGGATCACCAACACAAACACAGCGCCAAAGCGGATTAATGCAGCTTTAGTGCTGCAACAATGAGTGCTTAATGTGTAGAGCGAGAGGAGGGCAGACACAAGAGATTTGGGTTCTTGGGTGAGAAAACTGTAAAAACAAACTCTCACAATTGGTGATATTTTGCTAATTTTTGCGCTGGTTCAATTGTAAAGTATTTGATGTGTGAGGAGAGTGTTGTAAATTCAAAACTATATTTCTTGTTGATTTAACATTCACAAATATTTGGAGGACAGCTTCATTCACTTCAATAATGTAACTTGAACTTGTCTACAGTATCTGTTGCTTTGGACTATTTTGGATCAGAGATATAATCTGCCCTGCAAAAGCTTTTGTCTGTTTGAAAGGACAAAGCTCATCACAGGATTTCACATACTGTATACCATGTTGCCTGACTGCACGCTGTGTATATGGTCTATTGGCGTCTACTGTATGTCTCCCACTGTCATCTTACACTTAATGTAAGATCCTGCAATTATGTGAGTTGGCGATATGCCTCTGCCCCCCTGTCACCAAGACAAATTCAAGCAGAGGTACTGAACTTGGTGTTTTGTTCACCCATGCCTCCCCTGGACAGGTATTGTGGTGCAAATGCAATTATATTTTGATACAGTTAGCAAATGTTATTTCTAAAGTAGAAAGTAATTCTGAATCTGAAAGGGTCGGGTAGAGTTAACTCACCTCATGAAGACCCTCGTTGGCTACCTGGTGCCCACCATCTGGAGAGGAAGGAAAGAATAAAGAAAGAGGACAGGAGATGATTGATGTTTCCCCTTGCACAGCATGCCTTCACTTCATCTTGAATTGATAGAGGAATCCAAAAAAAATCCCATCTTTACACTAAGTACAGTAAAGGAGATATTGTGGACTAACTGTATCTAGTTCAACAGAGCTGCTCAATAAATCTCATCGACAGCTAGTTTGAGGAGAGCAGCTCTACGTTGTTGCCAAGGCAGGGCTGTTTATCTCATCAAAAGTTTTTGACATTTAAAGTGAGATTTTTCCACAGCAACAAAAACGGAACAGAAAACTCAGACCATGTGTGTTGCCTGAGCTACATGATGGGTCCTTGGCCTTGAACTCAAACTGTAGTATAACCTATGAACCCATCTACTACAGTACAAACTGTAGTAAAGTCTACCCTTCCTATACCACCTCTCTACTGAGCAGAGAGCCAATCCTGAGCACCTGGGTTTTAACTTTTCAGATACCAAATAATAAAATATATTCCATTTAGGCCATACAAATTTTATTAAAAAGGTTTCTTTTCTACAACTGAGGCGAGTGAGCAAAAAAAATAAATGTTTGAAGCCAATTTGATTCTAGGACGGCTTAAAAATGATGCATCGACCATATGTTTTATATATATTTTTTAGAACAAGTGACGCGGGGCATCCGTTAAACAGTAAGTCAAATTGACATGGCCTTAGTTGACGCTTTAATTCAAAGTGCCTCACAGTATCATGACTGTAAACATTTTTAGGATGAGTGGCCCAAGTGGGAAGTGAGTCCCTTACCTTGGCAGTGTTAGTGCAATGCTCTACCCATTGAGCTACAGGGCACCTCAATTTAAAGTGGGTTAAATTGTTCACCAACATGCTGTTACATTCACACAGCTACATACTTGGACATCTAAGAGCCGCCCAATACAACCAGAGTCTTCTACCTTTGGCCACTGAGCAGCTCCACCAGAGCATTTGGAGGTTTAGGACCTTACTCAAGGACACCTTGAAGGTCGTAGATGAAGGACAAACCTATTAACTGATTAATTCCCCAAGTATGTGTCATTTATTTTTCCAATCACAATGACATATTGCAGCTGACTGCCAGCCCTTGCATTGTATGACATATTTAAGTTTAAGCTAGCTAATTATTAGTACCTGTCCTCAGAACAGGTTGGTTCACATACTGTATACACAGGGACCTTATAGTTCAATCCCTGTCAGTACAAGGGACCAAACCAGCAACTGTTCAACAAGGTGCCCTCACTAAACAAACAGTCAGCCAACCAGGGCAGGTTTATGTCCACCACACACACAGTAGCTAGTTCATCCCAAGTTCACCAGGCACTTTCACCATTTTACCTGCCAGTCACATTTTTAGAATAGGACCTTAGATGACAGCTGCCTCCCTGCCAAAGTGGCTGGTAGAGTAGAAAAATGTACCAGCCAAATTTACTCGCATTTAGCTGGTGGCTGGTGCCAATTTCCCATCCTGTCTGCCACCCTACTACTTCTCTCTGCTTCTGAGATCTCACCTCCCCTGTGCCTCTTGCCCTTCTGCTTCTCCTGGACCTTCCTGGTGAAATGTTTGTAGGCCTCCGTCTTCTGGTATTTCTCCAGCTCCCGCATGTATCGCTCCTTATCTCGCTCTGCCTCATCCAAGTAACGCTGCAGAGAGAAGACAAAAAGGTGAGGAGTGCTGGAGAGACAGGAGGAACCCCTTTCACCAAAATCTCATTTTCCTGAGGTGGCACAGGGAGTGGGAGTGATTCTCAGTTTAGAACCTTGTCTTTACAGTAGACAAAAGTCAGCAATTTACTATAATAATAACCTACATTCACACAAGGCTTGAAAGTGAAAAGGCACCTTGTAATGTAATTAGTTTAGGAATTAGAAGAAAAGTTACTTCCCAGGCTATTGGCTGTTCTGATCCTGCTTCAAACTCTGTAAGATGACAACCCAGTAAAAATGAGGTCAAAGTTATCCCTGCTCTAACCCACCTTTCAACCTCGCCAAAAAAGCCAGTCCAGACTCGTCTTCACATCTTCTCAGCCAGAAAATTGCCAGTGTAAATTTGTACACTGTAAATATTCCACCAACCATGCAAGAGGTAGCTTGTTAACTGACAGTGTGAAACACTAAGGCTGGCCTCATGTTAAATATGAGGTATTTGGACTATAAAGTAACAGCTGCTTCTCAAAAGATTTTGTTTAAACAGCAAATCAGCAAAAATACAGCAGCCAGGATCTTGTCCAACGGCACACAAAATAGTTGCAACAAGTTTACCTCAATCTGAACAAATACTAGCCTGCAGGCCCCCACAAGACACAATTTATTGTTGTAAAGTATACGCTGTTTCCTGTGGGTTCTCCTATGTGGTGTAAAGATACAATGCCACGTAAAAGGCAATAAAAGAAAGTCTGTGGAAATTAATAATGCTTCTATTTATTCTACTATGGCATATTTTGCTGGGTCACTTGTGTAAATGCATGGAGGGCTTAGGAGGGTATCTGGTGGTAGAGATTCATCTTTGTTCCTATAGAACAAAATGAAACGGGTCTCCCTCCAAGTGTTCCCTGGTTACAGGAATGACAGTAGGAGAGATTTCAATTTTTGCAGTAAATCTTTGCCTCAATGTAAAATCCTGACTCTGCGTGATTATTTGTGTTTATTAACTGGGTAGCACTAAACTCATTTTAGTAGAGGAGATATCCACCTGGCAAACACAGTGGGATAGAAATCAGTGTTCCAAGGTCTCAAAGTGTTTTCAGCATAGGGCTTTTGCCCATTTAAAAACTGTTAAAAGTCTCTGTTGGTTTTAGAGGGAGCTTAATTTGGGTCTAACTGTTGGCGTGTTGCAAATTAATATTTCAATGCACTCTCATGGGGCAGAAGAAGCAATTACTGATAGCTGAATCTAAATTATGAAAAAATAAAAATCCTCCATCTTGCCAATTGAAAACCATTACAGTTTTTGGCACTAGCCAATCACGTCTCTGGTCTGTTCATTCCCACTGCTTTTCTAGCAACATGGTCCTGTTGAATTACACAGACAGAAAACTTTCTAAATTTAAAAAAAACTTAGCAATCATCAGTATGTATAACTGACCTGACATTCCATAACATAATAAACAAGTTTTGTTTTACAGAATCAGATCCAAAACCTTGAGACAAAAATGAACCCTTTTCCACATGTATCAGGCCAACTGTGTAATCATCTGACCTGCTTCTCCTCGGCAGGCAGCTTGCTCCACTCGTTGCCCAGCATCCTGGTGATCTCTGGGAAGGGGACGTCCGGGCGCTCTGCCCGTAGCTGCTCCCGCCTGTCGTTCATGAAGCGAACGTAGCCAGTCAGGGGGGCTTTGGGCGCGTTGCTGTCCTTCACTGGCTTCTTCCTCTTTCTCCCCTTGGTCCAGCTGCCACGCCGCGGCTTCTGATGAGGTCAATAATCAGTTAAGTATTAAGGATTTAAGGCAGAAATCATTTTGTGGCTGAAAACCACTGCAAGAAACCACTTTGCCTTAGCTAGTCTGTTGTTTTCCTTCGTCAATTGCCAATTCATAAGAAAAAAGTATATGCAGTCCTTTGTCGAACCTAAAAATGTATTGTTAACATTGTAAGCTGATGGATAGCTGTACCCATTGGTTTCTAAGAGGAATGCTAACAATGTTAACAAGCAGTTCTGTGGGGTATGGAACTTGTGATTTGCAGAAACCTTTTTCACGAAAATGTGACAAGTGTCTAGTGAAGAAAAACAGACTTAAATTCGACATTTCAAGATATTTTGATGTTGATCACAGTGCACAATACACTGATGTCACATTCGTAGAGCCTGATTATAAAAAGTAAAAAATACAGCATTCTGCATCTGTATTTTTGTGTATTTTTTTATTAAGTTCACCTCTCACCTCATCTCCATTTCTCTGGCTGCTGTTGTCTGTGTTGGCTCCAGGAGAGCCTGTCTGCTCATCCATGACTCCTAAGCCTACAGGAGAGGGCTGCGGAAAAACAACAGAAGCAGTTAGAATAGGAAATACCTCAACCAGCACAGTACAGGCCCTCCACTGGACCTGAAGGGTTTAGTTGTAGACCTAGCTGTTTTACGTAGGATTTGAAAAGGCTAGTGATTAGGTTGGAGGCCTGTGCTATCTAGGACAGCCTGATGCACAAAATGGGGAGACACGTTGCTCCCCAGTGAAGGTGGGTTGAGCATTTGGAGTGAGGGTTGGACTGAGAAATGGCAGCACTGTCACTAGGGATGCTGCTCAGCCAGGAAATAGAGAGCAGACTGCTCCTTCCCAACTCTCACACAGCAGCATTGCCTCTTCTGCCTTTCTGTTTAACTCCTCCCTGCCTTGGCTTAAACTCCTCTTGGCCAGTCACCATTTCCTCTGATAGAAAAACCCTTGCTGCAATCAAAAGTTCTTGAGCTGGTGGGAAAAAAAGAGCTCTCCCACTCCAGAAGCTTATCTCAAGGGGGTACATGGCCTTATTTCAACAGGAGGAAGTAGTGCTGTGGCATTGTGTAGAATTGCCTTGTAATTACTAATAAGGGGAACCAACATGCAAAAGGCTTAGTGGAACCAAAATATTCTGCTCTCTGGACATGGACTCTCTGACCTTCAGTTCTCACTGACCTCTATCAAACAAGTCAGAGTTGTGGAATATTTGTACTGTTCAGGTCAGGAGTGAGATTGTCTGGTCCAAACTTCGGTGTTAAGAAAACTGTTGGGAAATGAATTGTTTGTCCATATCATGACATTGACAGGACACCGAATGAAACAACACTCCAAAAGGCAGGCATGCCAAGTCTAACACTATACTGACTGAGAGTGTTCATAGGCAAACAGTCAGGGGTGAGCTCTGAAAAATTATTGTGTTTTAACCTCTGATCTCTTTCAAATGACTAAATGGGAAGTGAGCCTGTGCATCCTGGATGTGGTTTCTCCCTCCCCGCCACTAAATACTGTGGGAAAAGTCCGAGAGGAATTAGCAATGTCACCACAAATAGCTATTTCTGAGAGAAAATCACAGGGGAAAATCCCCTCTGTTGGAGTAAGCAGAGGTTTCATTTCAAACATTTCTGTGATGCCTTCTCTCAAACAAAAATGTTGATGGTGACACATGTGAATGTCTTGCAATACTAATAATCATGCCAAACGGGGAGACCCCCATTTGCAGGCTTCTCTTCTAATCCCAATTTGATTTCAGTGTATTTGAGCTAGCCTTATAAAAAAAAAAAAAAAACACTCGTTTGATGACTTCCAGGTGGGACTGTAAGATACCAAGGCCTAAGTACTAGTAGAAAACTCAGAAGGTAAAAACAGCACAAAAATTATCGACAACCAGCATAAGGAATCACTTGATTACATGAGCTTTAGTTGCTCTGCTTTTCAATGCAATTTCAGGCCGTGGGAAATAAAGACTGCGCTGCAGTGCCCTCTGCTGGCTACGAGCTGTAATGCATACTTCTGTGGTACATTACATAGCGTTTAGCTGCACAGCACCATAGCATACAGCAATACAGCCTGAACAATAAAGCGATGTTTAATAGCCTCGATTCTCCTTTACTCGGTGCACTCGTCCCCTGAACTCAATGTCTTTAAATGGAAGGCCGTCCGTAGCTAACATTACGATTAGCGACTGTGACTCAGAATAAATGTTCTGAATAAAATGAGGATTGTGAGTCCAAGGCCAAAGTAGGCTTACAACTATTCCTACATATACAACGGCAAGAGTAAATAGCCACAGATCCGACTTCAGGTTTCAAGTAACGTTATTTCAAGCCACGTATGAATACTCAGTAGTGTTGAGGTGTAGTCTTAACAGCGATATACGTTGAGTCAGAGCTGTGGCGCTGACATCCAAAACAATGGCCCCACTGACGCTAACACATTAGTTACTAATGTGAAATGGTTGCAGACACCTTACGAAATTCACTTCAAATTCTACACCAGCTGACCGGCTTAATTAGCAAACGGTAGCGCTAGTGGCTAGGCTAAATAAGCTACCATTAACAGCTGGCACCACTAAAATGGGATCGTTAGTGTAGCTATCTTTAGCTGTTCTTGGCCCTGGATATCTGATGTTGATAAAATCAAAAGACACACTGAAACTGACAAGAATGGCAGGAATAATGAGCCAGGGTCAGCGTATTAACCCACGACTGATCAGCTAATAGCTAGCTCTGCTGCTAGCCGACGTTAGCATTCAGACAGCGAGCTGTTAGCCGCACTGGGTTGCTAGCAAGTCATAATATGTTCTGCTTCGACAAATTTCGATAGGGCTTGATAAAGAGTGCAGAAACATCGTTACGCGAAATGTCTATTATATAGCGATACCTATAAGTGGAAGCCAACCTTAGAAAAATAAGTAACGTTAATGTAAACCTTAGCTGTACCTGTCCAAATGATGTTGCAATCAAAACAATGCAGCTACCTCTCCATAGAATCACACCGTATAGAAAGCAATTTCATGTTCTCTTTTGCCCTGTACCATTATTTTATGTCAATGTATGTTTTTAATATATTTTTTTTATCCTGTTTATGCTTTAGTAGATACCACAGAGTGGAAAGTGAAAGGAATAGATAGAGGAAGAGCAGCTATAACAGCAACAGTATGAAAAGGGACGTGTAGAAAGTGGGCTACATGATACTCAGAAGTTTGTAATGTTGAACACAGCTGCCATTTTAATCTCGAGTGAAATTCTACATTTGTTGTGGTAACTAATCCGCATTAGGTGATCCGTGCAGGTAAATAAACCAATAAGACACAGAGGCCGTGCTTTACAGTGATTTTAGAACAGCCAATATGCGTTTATAGCCCTCTCAGCTGTTTTGAAAGCTTAAAGTAATGCGTCTAGTGGCTTATTGATTTAATAAAACGACGGTAATACACCACTGTGTTAAAAAGAACGGAAATGTTCTATAAATCTTACTTTTAACTAATGATAATAACGAAAAAATAAAGATTATACGTTCTTCTTCCGCCAAACAATGTAGTTCTTCGGCCGAATCTAAACAACGTGGTTGCCAACCGACAAATAAATATCTGTTTAACTTACGGTTGGCGCATTAATATATAAATGAACTGTTAGGTGGGTCACAGGCGTTCGTTTGCTGGGTATATAACGTAGCCCAGCCAATCAGAAGTGATGGCCAATCTGTTTTATAGCGTATTTCTACCTGGTAACGTTATCAAACTTCTCTGGTAACCGGCACAAGAATGTGAAATGAAACAGGACGAACCGTTCTATCCATTCCAATTCTTTGGTCCCCTTCCCTGGCCTGAAAAAAAGCAGTCTTCTTCGTCATGGCAACGCTAACAGCTTTTGGGGTGTTACTGCCCCCTGCTGTTTATTGTGTGTATTACACATTCATCTTACTGTGAGGTTTGTCCTATATTTTCAGAGCCCATTCCCTTTTGAGACGTTAGAAGTAGGCTACACGTCTCGGGTTTTAGAATTCATCAAATGGATGAATTGAGAAGGCACGTAGAACTTTTCAAAGCTCAGTTTCACCCTGTGGCAAGGTTCCCACCAGGAGTGTTTTGAATTTTGAGTACAATGTTTGGAAATTTTATTATACCCCCACATTATCATTATACACTACATGACCAAAAGTCAGTGGACACCTGACCATCACACCTATATGAGCTTACTTGACATCCCATTCTAAAACCATGGGCATTAATATGGAGTTGGACCCCCCTTTGCAGCTATAACAGCCACCACTCTTCCGTGACGGCTTTCCACAAGCTTTTGGAGTGTGTCTGTGGGAATTTGTGCCCATTCAGCCAAAAGAGCATTTGTGAGGTCAGGCAGTGATGTTGGACGAGAAGGCCTGGTTCGCAATCAGCGTTCTAATTCCTCCCAAAGGTGTCCAATGGGGTTGAGGTCAGGGCTCTTTGCAGGCCAGTCCAGTTCCTCCACACCAGACTCAACTATGTCTTTATGGACCTCACTTTGTGCACAGGGGCACAGTCATGCTAGAACAGCAAAGGGCCTTCCCCAAACTGTTGCCACAAAGTTGGAAGCACCCAATTGGCTAAAATATCTTTGTATCCTGCAGCATTAAGATTACCCTTCACTGGAACTAAGGGGCCAAGCCCAAACCCTGAAAAACAGCCCCAGACCATTATCCCTCCTCCACCAAACTTCACAGTCGGCACTATGCATTCTGGTAGGTAGCGTTCTCCTTTGAACAAGACGTTTATATAAGCAGCCCAAATGCACTGCTCTACTGTTATAGGTTTTAGTCACAGGAGGTGACTCACTGAGTTTAGTTAATTTATAAGGC
>OOFE01014742.1:31112-50868 GCA_900323365.1 Monocentris japonica | reverse complement strand
CGTAAATAATTCAGTGTCAGCGGCGCTGCATACAGGTCCTGGTGCGGAGAAAGCAGCCTTGCTCGTCACTCCTGCAGTCTGCACTCTCACAGCAGCTCCCCAGAGAGAGAGAGAGTGAGAAAGAGCGAGAGAGAGAGCACAGATCCAGGAGGCTGCAGAACACCCACACCCACAGAGGATACAAGGGACTTACCCTCACTCACTCTCCCACCTCCCACCCTGCCTCCCTCCTTTTCTCTCTCTCGCTCTCACCCATCCTCTCTCTCTTGTTCTGTCTCTCTCCCCCAACTCTACGCTCAGCATCATCAAAACTGCTGTTGCTGCTACTGGGGCTGCAGGCAGGGTGACCACTGGCTTTCGACGAGCTTACCGCTTAGGAGGGAAAACCAAACTTCTATAAGCTCGGTCACACGCCTTCCCTGTCCTTCTATCCAACCCTGACGGAAAGGATGCTGGACGTCGGACCTCGAAAGGCCCCAGGGTGGCTGAGGCTGATCTGTTTCTTTAACTTGTGTCTGCTTTCCTGCCTGCTTGGGGTCTCAGACGCCAGGAGAGCCCCAAAGATACCCCGCTGCCCCCCGACCTGCTCCTGCACCAAAGACAGTGCCTTCTGTGTGGACACTAAGGCTATCCCCAAGAGCTTTCCCCCTGGAATCATCTCTCTGTGAGTAAAACATCCCTCTGTCTTCCAAAAAGCAAGTCCATCCTTGCATAAGCTGTGTGAAGAGTTAGTAGATATATGTGCATGACAGTACAGAAAGTACAGCTACACCTCTGATCTAATGATGCATGACATTTTTTTTTTAAATTACATTTAATTACAGCATGAACTGCAATTCAACCAGGAAATCAAATACTGCTGCTGTCTTTCCATCAGCAGAGAGACGTATTACATAACTACAATGTACCCTCGCCATATGATGAACTTAGAGGAACAGAAAGAGATGCTATCCGTGGTGAATGTTGTGATGGGAAAGGCGTAGGACATGCAGCTCACACTGTACATGCCTTGTAACAGACGACAAAATTAGTACTTTGCGTCCCTGTGCCAGCAGTCTTGTCTCATTCCTGGAGAGGAGTCAGGAAAACTGGCAGAGAAGAGCACTGTAGTTATGGGAGCCACGGCAATGAAATCCTGTAGAGCTCTAGGGAGGAATACTAACAATAGATCTCCTATCTCACAGCTGAAGACCTGCTTCTCCTCTGAGAGATTTCATCCTAAAGAGAATAGATAGATGCACTCTGCAAATGGAGCAGCCATAACGAAATAGGAAGCTTAACGTCAGATGGGGGGCAGGTTACAATTTGCTGAGAGGGTTATGGAGTGCTTACTTTCATTTGTTATTGATCCCATTGATTATCCTTCTTGCCCTTAGATTAAATATTGTGTTTATACAGTCAAGGGAATTCAAGAGCACAGGCTGGTGGAGGTGGCCTCATTTTACAATAGGGAAGAAGTGAACGAGCGAATAAGGAAGTTGGGTGTCCTAGTTTTTAAAGGATTTAGTTGTCCCTGAAATTCAAACTGCAAAGACAGTTGTGCCCATGAGTGAGGGGAGCTGGGGAAAGGCTGGCATAACACATAAAGTGGTCAAAGTGATGGATTCTGCCCCGGGACCTCCCATGTACGTCCATCTCGCGTTAATCATACCAGGTTCTCAAGATAAGACTAGCAGTAGGACATTTTCACTGGGACTTTGTTTACAACCATGAACCACTGATGACATCACTCCAAGCTTTGGCACCGCCAGTATCATCTGCATCCTGACATCAAGAAGATGCGTTTGATAACTAACCACTGTATTTGAACAGGACGATGGTGAATGCAGCCTTCACCACAGTCCCAGAAGGAGCTTTCTCCCACCTACACCTGCTGCAGTTCCTGTAAGTGTTCAGACCTGGCTTGGCCTCCATTTCTCTTAGAAGGTTAAAACCTTCTCAACTTTAATATCCTTTCTCTGTTTACAACAAATGCTTTCTACACATCCATTCATGTTCATAATTGTCTGTTTTTAAGGTATAATTACAGAACTTTGTGTCGTGTATTTTTTCACAAAGGCAACATTACAATACATGCAGACATCTTTTGTTTTGGCGTGACAATGAAAGGACTGCAGCCACTAGAGATGAATGGTTATTGAAAACAGTGGTGACATAGCAGTAATAAGAGTAAAGTGGCTCTGTATCAGTGTCATTGCCAATGACTGACTCCCTTCAGTTCTGCTCTATCACACAAAGGGCCATTTGTATCCTCAAATGCAATCGAGCGAGTGTGTGTGTGTGTGACTGTGTATGTGTGTCTGTCTGAGCTTGTGTGTAGGTCTGCATGTGTATATGTGCATAGTATATATGTGCAGGTTGGCCTAGCGGTTAGAGAAGCCGACCCATCACTGGAGTGTTGCTGGTTTGATCCCCAGCACCACCAGGAGGGTGTATTCTAGCTGTGAACTGGTGATGGAAAAATGACTGGTGTCACAGCTATGGTGCCCACCAACATAGCCGAAGTGCTCTTGAGCAAGGCACTTAACCCCAAAAACTGCTCCAGGCGTGCTGTTCAGCAGCTGAAGCCTGCGCTCTGTCCTCTGACCTGTAGTGTGTGTGGAAAAAAGAATTTCACTGCACATCCTGTATGTGATGAATGAAGTTTCTTTCTTAAATGTGTGATGTATTTATGTTGTATTGTTTCGAACTGCATTTTATTATGGCAGCGTTATATATTTTGAAGGTTTTCTGTGATTGAGGCAATAATCTCTCTTACTGTGTACAGAAGTTATTTACTTGTTTATGAATCAGGAGCTTTTCTAAACATCTTTTGGTTTACCCAGTGAAGGTCAAAAATATGTTTTACTTATTTCAATTTGATGGTAAATGTTTTATATGTTTGAACATTAAGTACATGATTTGATTATTAATGCCTCCCTTTTGCAGCCTGCTGAACTCCAACACATTCACCATGGTTGCTGATGATGCCTTTGCTGGTCTATCTCACCTGCAGTACCTGTAAGTATCTCACTTTATGCCACTAAATGTGAGATGCTACACGCCAACATGATTTTGACTACATTTAACATGTATTTAGCCATTTCACATAACTTTATGATGTTTACTGTGTTTTAAGTGGATTTCTGGTGTACCCCAATTCTGAAAATATTTATAAAATATATTCATAATACCGATAGAAATATGGACATCTTGTTTCAGGGGTGGAGTCTGCAGTAAGATTGCCAAAAGGAAAACTGAATATAAAGCCTCCTCCTACTACAGAGGGCATGCTGCCTATGTGTAGTCTGATAGAGCTGAATATGCCATTCTGTCACTTGATGGCCTTGAGAAAATATTAGTTTGCAGCAATATTGAGTTTGCAGCTTTCCACTGAGGCCATGCATTAGGCTCCATAAACTGATTGTGTGGCTCTGGCTGCAGCCCAGCATCAGGCCTCTGCATCACTGCTAGCACCGTAGCTACCCACTGTGAATGCTAATAAAGTCATATTTTCATATCCAGCCTCCTCCAGAGAGTCTGCTGGCTGAACACACGCTGGGTGCCCTCCTCCATCCATAGTCAATACAAAAGACGGGATGGGATCAAATGATGCTGATAAATGGATAACCTGGAATACTCCTGCCCTCAATGTCCCATTTTACGAAATTAATCACAGGCATGAAATGAGGTCTTGACGTCGCCAATTCTTCTCTTTTGTTGACTAAATCCCGTCAGTGTGTGAAATATGAGTGATTCATTCTCTGAAAATTGTGTCTGTTTCTCAGGTTCATTGAGAATAATGACATCCAGGCTCTGTCAAAGCATACCTTCAGAGGACTCAAATCGCTGACTCATTTGTGAGTATCCTTAGAGATAATAAAATGGAGGAATAGTGTATTAATCTGTCAGATGAATGCTTTTCATTACACATACTATCAGTGTCCTAGAAACCTGGTATCTCCAAAAATCAATGTATCCTGATGGCTCTGCATGATCTTTGTTACAAGACACCCTCTCTCCCATCATCCCATGTTCATTTTTACATTAAAACTAACATAGATATATAAGATATCATCAGCTTAGTATTTCCCCAGGTTCTTAAAACATTTTCACCATGTGGGAGATGAGGTCTGTTGTAAAAACACAGAAATGGAAAGATTGGAGACACAAGGTTTCTACAGCAATATCAAAACAAGATATTTCTAATGATTCTTTTGTGTGGAATTTTTCAGGTCGCTCTCAAATAACAACCTGCAGCTGCTGCCAAGAGATCTCTTCAATTGTCTTGACATCCTGACAGATTTGTAAGTGTGACATGCCTGGAGGTTTGGCCCTACAATCTGTCACTACAAACAGCCATTTTGCTGGGCTGCCCTGCGGGTTTAGTGGTTCATCTGCCAAGTGTCTGATTGCACTGTCTGGTTTGAATCTGGCTCACACTACGCTGGTGCACTCCTTCTCTTCTCGTCTTCTCTTAGAAATGAATGTGGTCTGCCCCGTCCCGTTTAAAAGCAAATTATTTTTTCAGTGTTGGTGATTTAAGCTAACACCTATTCTCTTTACCTACGTGTCACTCAGAGACCTGCGGGGTAACTCTTTCCACTGTGACTGTAAAATCAAGTGGCTGGTAGACTGGATGGAGAAGACCAACACCTCTGTTCCAGCCATCTACTGCGCCAGCCCGTTTGAATTCCAAGGGCGCAGAATCCATGATCTCACCCCGCGAGACTTCAATTGCATCAGTGCAGGTTTGACCTTAGCCACACTGAAAGTGATGCCAAAGGTGATGTCATGGCATAAACGGCTTGGCTTATAATCCCTGTTTCTCTTCCAACAGACTTTGCCGTTTACGAAACCTTCCCTTTCCACTCGGTGTCAGTGGAGTCCTATGAATTCAACGGAGACCAGTTTGTGGCCTTTGCCCAGCCTGAGTCTGGGTTCTGCACTCTGTACATATGGGATCACGTTGAGATGATCTTCAGGAGTTTCCATAACATAACATGTAAGTTGCTGACTTTGTGAAAGGAGTTGCGCCATATAATGTTAACAATGAATTCTGAGTGTTTTTTGGATTCTGTGTTTCTCCCCTCAGCTCGCTCTGCTGTGTACTGCAAGCCCGTGGTGATCAACAACACTCTTTACATGGTTGTGGCTCAACTTTTTGGAGGCTCTCATATCTACAAGTGAGACTTCTGCAACTTCATCTTGAATACGGCTAATGCCCTACTGAAATTTCTCAACCGCAGTTAAAAAGGATGAGACCGTAATAATCATAAGAGTAGTAGGAATAATTTAAAAGTAAATTTGGTTGTTATTACAGGTGGGAGGAGGACCCACTGCGCTTTGTCAAGATCCAAGATATTGACACCACTCGTGTGAGAAAGCCCAACTTTGTGGAGACCTTCCAGTTGGATGGGGAGTGGTACTTTGTCGTAGCAGACAGTTCCAAGGCAGGCTCCACCAGCATTTATCGGTGGAACAGCAATGGCTTCTACTCTCACCAATCCCTCCATCCCTGGCATCGGGATACCCATGTGGAGTTCCTCGATGTTGGGGGTAAGCAGCACCTAATCCTCTCCAGTGCCTCTCAGCCGCCAGTGGTTTACCAATGGAACCGAAGCCAGAAGCAGTTTGCTTTCCATTCCCAAATCACCGAGTTAGCCGATGTGCAGATGGTCAAGCATTTCTGGGTGCGGAAAGTTCTTTACCTCTGCCTCACTCGCTTCATTGGTGACTCCAAGATCCTCCGGTGGGAGGGTCAGCGCTTCGTAGAGATCCAGACCCTTCCCTCGCGTGGCTCGATGGCTGTGTATCCCTTCACAGTGGGCCTCCGCCAGTACCTCCTCCTAGGAAGTGATTTCTCCTTCTCCAGAGTATACCTGTGGGATGACCTCACTCAGCGCTTTCAGCCCTTCCAGGAACTCAACATGAGAGCCCCTCGGGCCTTCAGCTTTGTGTCTGTAGACAACAAGGACATTCTGCTGGCTGCCAGCTTCAAAGGCAACACCCTGGCCTACCAGCACCTGGTGGTAGATCTTAGTGCCAAGTAGACATCTTATAGTGAAAGGCGTCAAAGGCGTTTCTGAGAGCATTTATCAACATGTGCCATATACAGAAAAGACTGCTAGGTGTTTAAGCCATGTGACTAAAAGTCTGCTATCTCACGTGATGTTTTAAGTGAGACAACTAATTAAATGATTGCTTTTTTTTTCAATTCTTATGCAATATTCAGTAACATTTCAATTAAATCATATGATACTCCACAGCAACAGCAACATGCCTACAAGTGTCATATCACTTTGTGGCATCACTTCTTCTATTTAGCCAACCATGTGTCTTGGCCAATTGTTTTTGAGACTATTATGCTGTATACTGTACTTTACAAATAGTGTGAAAATGGTGTGCATGTGCATCTACTGAATTATTCACATTGAATGGGATTTGATATGGCAACTGAGTGAAATACTATTGAGATTTTATGGGTTACGCTGTATAGGTTACCTGTGTAGAAATCTGCATGCCACTTTACAACTGATATTTCATTCAACACTGAACTTAATATAAAACAAGCAACACTGATCTTTGTAATACCTTATGTCCTTCATATGTCCATCTTTCTTTATGAGATACCAACATACCTGTGTTTGCATATAATCTGATATGCTCCCCAGGAGACAGGTCTATGGTCAACTGAAAAGGACTGGATAGTTTACCCCATGTCTTCGTCCTATTTAAGAGAGCTGATCTTCAAAAACCATGCATCTGTAACAAATAGCCTAAAAGCATGACTCGTGTAGCGAAACTCAAGTTTCCCTCACAATGCAATACAATTGTGTCCAACTGGAAATTCAGGCCACATCAATCTGTCTTTGCAATGAAATGTGCATGATGATGTATGATGCCCTGAGAGCTATGTAAAATGTAGGATATGCTTCATGACAAAATAATGAAACTGTTGGTTGCAATGTGGGCCTACTTCTGTCCTGAACGTGTGTCCGTATTCATATTCATCTTGGTAAATCTTGTACTAGGCTAACGTTATATATTTACATGTATAGGTATTAAATTACTAATGGCGTAATATAGGCTTAATACAAATTTAAACTGGCAATGCTCCCGATTATTAAGTTGCATAATTTAGAAATGGACTGATTATTAAACGAACAATACTGACACAACATCAGGAAAGCGTAAATCGGAGCTAAATGACTTAACGAAATCACTGCGTGATAAGGGCGCAAATTTGATGCTTTTCCTCCTAACTCGAAAGCCGACTTGTGTGGGAGCGCATGTTTTGTGATCTCAGGCTGCCTACATGGGTGGAATTCATGTATTTGCTCATTAGGATGTAAGCCCCGCCTTTTCGCGCGATTCTGAATTAAAAACGTGCGCCACTATATATTTTTGTTGACATGTTAACTGCTGGCTAACGTGAGCTAGACACAGTTCCATGCATCATGGTTAAGCGTGGGTTTGCTGGATAAGTGGCAATGACATGTGAGATCTTGCTGTGTTATTACATCAAGAGTCGGTCATACGACATTAGAGCTTATAACTTGTCTTTCTAAGTTATTTATTAAGGGTGACCTGGTGGCGGATGTTGTCGCTAGCTAGCTAACATTACCAGCGTCGAAGTTAGTTGGCTAGCTCGTTGGGCTGGCTGCTGCTTGGCATAACAAACCGACAGCTACTGTTAGGGTTACGTTTCAAACTTAAGAAACATGTCTAATGTCGCCGAAACGACTTTGCCGACTGAGTGGGAGGACGACGAACGGATGAACTTTCTGTTCTCCGACTTCAAAGAAAACCGAGATGTCAACACGACGGATTGGGACAGTAAGATGGACTTCTGGACGTCACTTATTATACAGAGCTGCAAGGATCGTGGAACCGTGTGTGTCAATTTACAAGAACTGAACAAGAGTTTTCGGAGGAAGGGGACTTCGCCGTTGGGCTTGGGTACTGTCATTCAATGCATGGCCAGGTAACTGTAACAGTCAGTACTGCATGCAGCTTTCTGCTGACAGTTAATAATTCCTGGGTCAGTGTATGCATGCGTAGTCTGTGCGATTACTCAGTGTCTGTCTACACTTTCACTACCAGATGTGGGAAGATACAGAGGGAGTCAGAGTTTGCTGCCAATGTGGACTCTGGCTGGCTGTCCTGGGGTGTTGGCCTGTTACTGGTGAAGCCTTTGAAATGGACCTTCTCCACTCTTCTAGGAAGCAGCCGGGTGCCTTTGGAAGAGTCCTTTGTTGTCATAGAACTAGTAAAGGTGTGTAAACCAAAGTATTTCAGTAAGCCAATAAAGGTATTTTGGGCTGCCGCTGGAATAAAGTAAACTTGTGTCTTCCAGGAGAAAGCAGCACAATTGCTTGATGTGTACCGGACCAGTGAATTTGCCAACCGCTCTCTCCTGTCCTTTCAAGAGCTCTGTGCACTATCCTCCCATGTTTGCGCAGATGAGAGTACTCTGTGTATGGCTCTCCTGCAGCTGCAGAGGGAGAAGCAAGTGACTGTTTCATTGCATGAAGGCGAGAAGGTAAAGCATAACCCGAGAACAATTCATGAACCATTCATTCAAGGTTTTTAGAGGTGTGTTGTGCAAGAAAATGTGTCTGATCAGTGTCTATTTTGATCCACATTTTGTCTGTGTCCACTCCTCACAGATTGTTAAGTTTTCTCAGCCTGTGCAGGATCGTGTCTCTCCGGTCAGTGATGTGGATATAGGCATCTACCAGCTGCAGCGCAGTGAGAAGCTTCTTGGAGAGCGGGTGGAGGCACTGGGTCATGAGGCAGACAAGTACGTCGACTCAAATATGAGCTTGTAGAGTGTCTTTATTGCATGATGACATGTAATTCATCTGTCACTATTTGGAAGGGGTTTGTAAGCAAGGCAATCCATTTGAGCAAAGCCAGTACTTTTTTGCTTGGAATGGGAAAATCAAGCATGGAATGGATGGTCATAACAGTTACAGAGAATGGCCTTCAGGTGGTGCTTTAGTGAGTAAAGACATTGAATTAAATTGTTATCCCAGTTCTGAAATAATAGATGCAACTGTGTGACGAAAATGATTTTTGTATTTAGCCCTGAAGCATCACAAACTGAACTACTAAACCTAACTAAATTGGATCATTTAGTTGACACTGGCTCCATCCTTTTCCAAGCATTGGAGTATTAGCCTGGTCAGATGTATTGCATTGCATTCAGGTGGCTCAAACCTTCAGAAGTTGTTTGTGATTTCTGCTAAATCCAGATTGTGTTATCTAGGTGCAGAGAAGAGGCAAGGGGGCTGCTTCAGGAAGGGAAGAAATCTCAGGTTCCCTACTAATGTTGAGCTTTTAAAACATGCAACCACCTAGTCCCATTACCACTCAGTTCCGTGGTCATATTCATGGTCTCTCCCACAGGCACTAAGGTGTTTGAGAGGCCGCAAGAGGGTTGAAAAGAGAGCAGACAACTTGTTTGCCCAGCTGGAGACTATTAGAGGAATCCTGGACAGAATAGCCCAATCACAGACTGATAGGCTGGTAAGAGGCAGAAAAACCATCACCATTCAATGACAGTGTTATACTAAAAACACTTGGTCAATTATTACAGTCTCTGTTCCGAGACTGTTCTTCTTAACCAAGTTGTCGTCTGTGCTGAATGCTTCTGTAGGTTATGCAAGCATATCAGACTGGAGTGGCAGCCCTGCGACTCTCCCTAAAGGATGTGACAGTGGAACGTGCTGAGAGCCTTGTGGATCAAATCCAGGAGGTAGTTATTTTTTTAAGGCAATGATTATTGTATTTTAAAAGGCTAACTGTTGAATGTCACACTTACATGACTCCAAATGTATGTTTTTTTTATCTTATAACCAGTTATGTGACACTCAAGATGAGGTGAACAAAACTATAGCTGGTGGTGTGCCCAGCTCAGGTACGCAATTCTATTTGGCACACAATTTATCACTTGTTGTCTAATTAACATTATCAATGAGATTTGGATTTCTTAAATCTGCATTTTCTCCCCTTATTTATAGTAGATGCAGACACTGATGAGTTGGAGGAAGAACTTAAATCTTTGTTGGAAGACTCTAAGCCGGATGGCATCTCCGGTTTACCTGAAGTTCCATTAAACCCTCTGTCAGCTGCCAGGGAGCCGAGCCTCCCAGGTAATCTGCTGAGTTCTTTGCCCGCTGTGCCTCAGAGCTACTTAAATATTACTGACGAAGAACTGGAGGAAGAATTGAATCGCCTAACCCTCACAGATTCAGGTTGGCTTGCTTCTTACTCCATTTTTTTCTCTCTGTGGTGGACTACTGCAACTTAAAGAGTCTGAAGTAACATATGGTCACCTCTCTTTAGGCTTTCAACAGAAGAAAATTACTTCTCCAACTAAGAGGTTAGAGCCTGCACAGTGATGGCACAAGCAAAAAGATCAGCGTTTGGAAGAGGCTCTGCGTCAACATTTCAACACAAATTATATTTCTTAAAAAATGGCTAAGAATCAGAGTCCTTTAGAGTAAAAACATCCTTGTAGAGTAAATTAGCAATTAGAGGGTACTCAGTGGAAAGGTTGCTGAAATCAAAATTATGGCAAAAAAACAAGGCACTTTTCTTCGTTTATTAAAAATGAGAATGCCTTTACTGTGGTGGCATGTAAAAAGGATTTATTTTTATTTTTTAAATAAAAATGCTTTTCACCTTGAAAGCTTTCAGGTCTGCTCTATTATCAAGATTTGGAGGTTTTCAAGTCAAAACCCTTTGTGTTAACATGTTTTAAATATAGTTTTTGGTATGCCACCACAGTGAATGCTTTTAATTTTGTGATATTCTTGACAAGAATTTGGACAATTGTATTTGTCTCTTGTATAGTGGGTTTATTGATGTTTGTAAATGTCGCGCATGGATGATCCTTTTAACAGATGTGTTTTAAGTGGCCTTCTGAACTGTAGACATACCACTAAAGTATAGATAACATATATCATCATGCCAAATGAATTATCACAGCCACAAGTACAGTTAGGCTGACTGCAATGCCTGTGAGCACTGAGAAGCCTACCTTAAGTGAGTTTATTCAAATGTTTAAAAAAATAAAATTTATTTTAATCATTTGTCTGTAGCATTATTTGTAGCACTGGTTAAATAATATTTTGTATCGTTTTGTGTTGATATGTTTAGCAAGTTTTTATGAAGCCATAAAAAAAATGTTCAGGTTACTTATGTTCCTTCATATTATCCGGACAACACGGCGTCTAAATCAAGCATACCTTGGTTGCGACTGCCACGTCACTCGGCGGAAACCTACGACAGTTGAAGGGAAGCTGTCTCGCTATCGTTAGCCAGAGGCTAGCATCTGGTTTTCTAGTAATGTTGGGCTTTCTGATAAGGGAGGACTTTCGTTATTAACTAGTAAGTATGAAACTGACTTTAAAGACCACGTTTATACAAAACTGTTTTGCTGACATTGATATATATTAAAAATATGTCAGTTCGTTTATGTATCATAGCTAACGCTAAGTTATCCCCTTGTAAAGCCCGAGCAGGCATATTCGATGTTGCCATATGAGGGGAAACATAATTGTTTCTGTCTCTTCCTTTTAGCTTGGTGAAGGTCTATTTCTAGATTAAATTGATAGCATTTCGCTGCCCTGCAGCATCGATTCGAACAAAGTGAGAATATTTGTTTCCACAAGTCGAAGCACTCTGGGCCCAGGCCCTTTTTAGCAAGACCTCTGAAGCAGCTTTGTAAATTCAACTGATTCTTCCTAAGTTATATTTTTCGATGAAGGTCATGATCATAAGTGAAAATAGCATGGAGCTCCGGAGCAAGCCATCACCCCCACCTTCAGACGACTGTTATGTGATTTTTATAAAATAAACTAGCAAGTTGAAGACAATCCACATCATGGGAAGGTTGGTTTGTTGTCACTCCCAACTGTCCAGTTTTTACATTGATTCACATGATTTTAATATTTTAGCTATAATGTTACTTTCCTTCAGACTCTCCCTCCATCTTTTGACAGGATCAGCTTTTCGTGCCTTTTCCCAGCCTCCTGGCATTTTAGCCTGTCATCCCAGGTTCTTCCTCGGCTCTTGATACCTTCCCTCAGACAGCTGCTGTTCATTGGCCTGGTGGTTTGCCTGGTGGGACTGCTTTACCTGTTGCTTGTCACTGGAAAAGGGCATGCCAGCTGGATCAGAAAGGAGAGTCACTTCCACAGGTAAATTAGCTGCTGCACATGGCGATACTGTACTGTAACACCTTATTCTGTTGATTGAATACAGACAAGATTATCTTATTTTTTTTGTATTTTGTTGGTCAAAAGACACTTAGCAAGGGTGACTGACGTGGAGGCAACAGATACAAGCAATCCCAACCTGAACTACGGCCTGGTGGTGGACTGCGGCAGCAGTGGCTCCAGGGTGTTTGTGTACTGTTGGCCCCGGCACAATGGTAATCCCCATGAGCTACTGGATATCCGACAAATGAGAGATCAACACCGCAAGCTGGTGGTCATGAAAATCAAGCCAGGTAAGATGCACAGCACAAGGCTTTTCATGACTCAAAATGTTTTTTTCAAGGATCAAGAGAAAATAGGCATCTTGTTAAATACTTAATACTTTCTCCTGGATGTTGATGGACTCTGAAAAGACTGCATGTAAGCATGTCAAAGTAAAAACATTAAACAGTAAGGCAAAATCAATTGTACCACAAATCCTCCATAGTGCACCGTGACACTAAGTCCTTTAGGTTTTAACTAATTCTTCACCTGGTCATATTTTTTCCCCCCTCTCAAACACTTGTATAACGCCACATTTTAACAAGGCTCTGAGTGAGAATTATTATTAAGCCTATCAGAACTAGACTTTAATCCACTACAAAATAATACTTTTGGTGTTTATTGTACTGTAAGCATAAGATCCTATCCCTTTTGTCTTTCTGCCTTTAGGCATCTCTGAATTGGCCACAACACCTGAGAAAGCAAGTGATTATATCTATCCGCTGCTGAGCTTTGCAGCCCAACACATCCCCAGAAATAAACACCAAGAAACACCCTTGTACATCCTATGCACAGCTGGAATGAGGATCCTACCTGACAGGTACAGTTACGTGCTCTTAATGCACTGGGTGTTTCAGAAGTAGGTATACAATTTTGATAACAGCAATAATAATAGGAAATTAAATACAAAGCTGTATAATTGTAGTCATTTTTAACTCATTTAGTCATTTTAACAAAGTAATTGTAAGTAATACAATTGATAATATTAAACATTCAAGCATTTATTAATACTACAAATTATACTTCTATAATAATAATAATAATAATAATAATAATAATATGTATACCTACCAACAGGTTGTATACTGACAGTAGTTCCAGAAGCCTCACATTAAAAAATATTGTTCAGACCTCAAGTTCAAATAGCACCTAGTGATGGTGGGAGGTGGAAGCTGTTAAATATGTCATAAGTGCTATGGTGAGTTTGCCTTGTTTGTTTAATCTCAGTCAACAAGAAGCAATTCTGGAGGATCTGCGGACAGACATCCCAGTCCATTTCAACTTCCTCTTTTCTGATTCCCATGTCGAAGTCATTTCTGGAAAGCAGGAAGGTAAGCACAATGATAGGAATAAATACAAATGAATACATTGTAATTGCAGTTTTATTATACCTCATTACATTAGATCATATTTTGTTTATGTAATTACATGTTTGCTGTATTGCAAGAGGAATTTTGCTTCTTAAAGCAGCGCCAGACAACTTGGTGACAGTGGGAGATAGCCGCTTGAATTTTAGAAATTTTAAAGGACTTCATCACCCAGAAATTGTGTAATGTGACGTTAGCTGTGCACTGCTCAGACCTCAAATGGGGTAAATTTGTGCATAATGTAGCTTTAACATTGCTGGACTTTTATTAAATGAAAGGCAATTTGCTTTGTAATTTCCAAAATTGACATTTGTTTTAGGTGTGTATGCATGGATTGGAATCAACTTTGTCCTTGGAAGGTTTAATCATGTGCACAATGGTAAGTACCCAAGCAAATGGTACCTCAGGAATGTACCATTTTCACAAATTGATTTTATATTGCTATATGAGTCCCAATCATTTGTTTTCACTTGCAAAAGATTAACAATTCTATACTATCTCACAATCTACCTTGATATCAATACATCTGCCCTTAAATAGATAATGTTCTACACTGCCACCTTGCTTAAAGAAGAAAAATTGATTTGTATCAGTGGAGAATACAGTTGTTTAAGTGCTGTTTTAGCAACCTTTCCACCAACCAAGAAAACTTTCAGCAGCACTATAGAAGTTTTAAACATTCATTAACTAACTCTTTTAACAGATGATGCGCCCTCCTTGCTGGTTACCTCTCACTTCTCTTCTTCTGCTCTTCTGTGAATCTTTCAGATGGGGAAGCTGTTGTAGAGGTACATGTCCCAGGCAGTGATCAGCAGGAGGCACTAGTGAGGAAAAGGACTGCTGGTGTCCTGGACATGGGTGGGGTCTCCACGCAGATCGCATACGAAGTGCCCAAAACTGTAAGCTTTGCTTCTCCACAACAGGTTATTATCCACAACCAATTCTGTTTTTGTGCTGTCTTTGGTTTTGTCACTCACCCTTTGTTCTTTTCCCTCCTCCCAACTTCTGTCATTCCCTGGTTAAACCTGTATGCACCATTTTTGTCCTGTGGAGATGAAGTACTCTCCATTCACCACTGTTGAAGGCATACTGTAAGCCTGCTGCATGACTCCAATGCAGGATTTAGGATTGAAAATACAAAGTCTTTTATGAAGAAATAGAAGTTACCTATGTGCACTGGATCAGAATTTCTCTTTGTGTTTTTTTCCTTTTCTTATCTATATATCGTGTATTAGGTGATACATAAACTGCATGCCCTCCTTGCTGTCATTTTTGCATTACACCACATGCTGTTCAACTCCAGCTTGACTGTTGTCTTGTTAGGCAGTTTCATCTTCTGTATTTTCAGTTATTAAACATAAAACTTATTTGTCCTTAAACATAAAGGCCACCTGTAATTATCTATAAATGGGTATATATATGGGTATATTAGGTAGAGCCCACCCTTCCTTGCTGACTTTTGTTTGTCCCCTAGGAGGAAGTTGCTAAGAACTTACTCGCGGAGTTCAACTTGGGGTGTGATGCACATCGCACAGAGCATGTTTATCGTGTGTATGTGTCCACCTTCCTGGGCTTTGGGGGAAATGCAGCGCGCCAAAGATATGAAGAGAGCCTCATCAGGAATACTCCCACCCGCAATAAGTGAGAGCCAGTTCGGATTGCCTGATTTTAATTTTAACCGTTGATTCAGTTCAGTACACATTGTTGGTTGTACTTGTTGAGTGTGTATTCTGTCTTGTTGATTTGTCCAGGCATTTAGGCCAGCATGTCGGTGAGACAGCAGAGTCCCCCCTCCTGGACCCGTGTCTACCCACAGACCTGCAGGATGAGGTTGGCCCATCTGCACAGAGGCTCTACCTGCGAGGCACAGGGGACTTCGACCAGTGTAGGCAGCTTCTCCAGCCGTTCCTCAACCGCACCAATGAGACTCAAACCTCCCTGAATGGGATCTACCAGCCGGCCATCGACTACAACAACAGCCAGTTCTACGGCTTTTCTGAGTTCTACTACTGCACGGAGGACGTGCTGCGCATCGGCGGAGATTTTAACTCCTCTAAATACGCCCGGGCTGCCAAGGTAAGCCCTACAGCAGAAAATACGACATGTACTATCACAAAGCATATCAAATTTAGCCTCACTAAATGATTTTTTTTACAGTTGAGCTCCAAACTCTTCAGAATAGTTTATCGTGCCAGATAGCTTCTATTACAGACATGCAACACTGTTAAGTTATTGTTGTTTTTGAAGCCCCAGTGCATAATTGCAATTTGATCCTCCCTGTCAAAACGCTGTTGCATCACTATTGACTTTAGTCAATACTGGTCTCTAACAGATTCACTTCAGATTCACTCTTTTGACACAAGTACTGAAGTGACAGCAATCATGAGTTTTACATGTATTCTGAGGCTCTAGAAGGTTTGCTTACATTTCTAAGGTTTGTAAGCTTTAAAGCTAGTAAAACATGTATTTTGAGTTAGTTAAGCTCAAAGCTTAACTTCTTAGCCAATTTTTTTAAGAATCTTGTGAATCTAAAATGTGCGTATGGCCAGTTGTGAGTGTAATATTTATTCATGTCCTTTTAAATTTCCAGAGTTACTGTGCCACCCAGTGGAGGACTCTGAAGGAACGCTTTGACTCTGGCTTGTATGCCTCACATGCTGATCTACACAGACTGAAGTAAGTCACTTAAGTAGATCTAAGCTAACCACTTGACCACCCTTCAACAAAGACACCATCTACTTTTCCCAGGAATATTTATCAATGGCATTATTCTCATATATGTGTGCAGGTACCAGTGTTTTAAATCGGCATGGATGTATGAGGTATTCCACTCGGGTTTCTCTTTCCCAACGAATTATAAAAATCTGAAGACAGCCCTTTTGGTCTACGACAAGGAGGTCCAGTGGACTCTTGGAGCTATCCTTTATAGAACACGTTTTCTGCCTTTGAGGTGAGATGCACCGCGTCACTCACTAGGCCTTAATTTTAGCAGATATATCATCTCTCCCTTCTAAGCCTGTCTAATATACTTGTTTGATTTGCCTCTCCCAGGGACATCCAGCAGGAAAGCCTGAAAGGCGTTCACTCCCACTGGCGGCACAACTTCTCCTTTGTCAACAACCACTACTTATTCCTGGCCTGTTTCCTTATTGTGTTGTTGTCTATTCTGCTGTACTTACTGCGCCTTCGCCACATCCACCGACGTACAGCACAGCGCTGCACTCCCTCCTCTGTACCCTGGTTGGAAGAGGGCCTGGGCTCGTCCACACTTCCTATCAACCTCTAAACTTTGAGTCTAAAGTCTAGACCGCATGTCTGACTTTCCTAAAGCCAATCTCCACTCCTTTTTCACATGATGACTTTTCCATGAGATTTTCTTGTGTGTTCTTGTTAAGTTATTTTGTTTGATATTGAAATGTCAGCCTTTTTATTTGCTACAAATGTGATTGATGCACAGAAAGAATACATATTTTTGCCTAATATGTGCTCCTACTTCCATCAATTTCAAATGGCAGCTGCCTCCAAGTGTCTATAAAAATTAATGTCTACAAAACTGCCAGTAAGACTTACTGGCACTTTGCTGGCTAGGTAATGTTCAAGATAAAATGAATTATACAGATTGTCTGTACTTTGTTGAATTTCACAAAGTTGGACTCTGATGTGCCATCTGGAGGCAATTCCTTTTGTTTTATATTTATGTATGTGCACTTGCCTTTCTCTTTGCCTTGTTAGGTGCATGATCACTTTCGGTTTTGGGGTTTTCTTTTTGTTTCTTAAATTGATAAATGGTACAAGCTCTTTGCCCCATTTCCACAGAAACCTCAAATGCAATACAATGATCATTAGTGGAAAGAGCAATTCATAATGTCTAGAGAATGAGAATGTACAGTACTGCCATGCTGGAATGGTCTTTTGTCATATCTTTTCCCCACATCGTTCTGCCTCTTATTCATATTGCAGGACAGGTAGCCTTTACGAGCTACACTAGTGCAATATTTATTCATGTCTTGTCACTGTTTGGAAGTTTTCCGATACACATCAGCCCAGTTTGCTAGGAGTGTTGATCTCTGTAAAAGCCCAATTTAAGTCAATGTGTGGGGTTCATCCAAGCGTTCATTTGGATACATTTGCAGATACCCTGGCTTCATTTTCAGAAGCTGTCATATGACTGCTGTGAGGGGATCGTAAATGAAGCACGTCTCATTATTTATATGAAAACGGTGTAGTGAACTGTTTGCACAGATGAAAAAAAAAAATAGGTGTTGGCATATTGCAATTCAATAATAAAAGTTTTATGGTACATTTCTTTGGCTGTTTACTTCCTGAGGAGGAGGTCAGACTCAACAAGTTGGGACTCTATTTCTTCCAAACAATTATGAAATTCCTAGGCCTTTCTAGAAGTATTATTAAAAGCTCCCATCTTATCGAGTTTATGTGGTAACCACTAGCCTCCCCACTGTTGAGAACAGTAAAACCCTAATCAAGGTTTAAGCTGCTAGTAGTCAGGATTCAACCTTAGGTAATGTGTGAGAACATCAATCAACAGCAGTAACCGCTGACTGACAGCCACTAAGGACCACATCAGCTCAGCATCAGTGGCCTCTTAGAGGTCATGTTGTCATAGCCACTCTGTCTCAGCACAGAAACATGGCTGGGGGCTGGAGAGACAACACCCCTCTGCTGATCCTCTCTGTTTTCACTTTCTGTGACCCTCAGGCAATGCTACAGGTAATGGAAAAAAAGGACGGAGGAACTGGTTTATTCAAATCAGATACTGACTACTGAAGTTGCACGATGGACAAAAAAACGCCCTTTGAAGTAGAAATATCTGGTGAAATTAGATGAGAAGACCTCAATAGGGCTCACGGTTGTAAGGAGTTTTTTTTCCCATAGCTGCTGTGACAAATGTCTCATAAATAGTAATCAACAGATCATTTAAGTCTCCAGTCTTGAGAGGTGCCATAAGAGAGACAGCATCTTGATCTGCTCTGTATGAAGGACGTAAATGTTTGCTATGCTCTGCATGTGAGGCACAACTTTGACAACAGAATAACTTTGTCCATTTAAAGATATTGTTACACTTATCTCCCAGGCTGTCCTTTGGGTGATTCTTATACAATTCTTATGATGCATGAAATCTGGTTCTCAACTGACAAATGAATACAGGGTGAGCCAGTTTTAGAGCAGTGCCTTTCTGAACATGTGACATTAAAATGCTCCAAGTACAAGAAATGTCATGATATTCTCTTTGCAAATGAATCCCTGTCCCTATTCAGTAGTATTACACAAGCTATTGTCACCATTTCCTCCTAAGGTTTCTAAGCTTTCACAATCACCATATAGTCCTAGATTTGCTCATTCAGTTTTACACCAGGCTCCTAATGCTGAGTCACCCATGTGTTACACTGGTTCGCTGACACACCCACAGTGACGCTGCACTCTGCTTGGGGAGGGAATGTCACTGGAGCTTATGTTTCAGCCAATGGTGAGTGACACACGATAGTTAGCAGATCCTGCTCATGTCCCCCTCATTCACTATAAAATAATGAGCGATGCATATCCTGCATTAATAAACCAAAATCACATGGAGATCAAATATTTTGACCGGCAGATGTCAATGTGTAAATGTGAAAAAAAAGATTGCAAGATCTCACCATAAAGTGGGAAATATGGTGAGAGGGTATTGATGGAAGAAGTGCTGAATTATATGATGTTTGTTCAGTTTGTGAGATAATAGCTATTCAAATGCTATCTTAGTGCCAAGACAAATGTTGCTATGTGACATCCAATTTGATCTCAAGGTGAAATATAAAGTTCTAGCCTGCAACAAGAGTCAGGGGATGACACTGCCAAAAAAACAGATTATGAATTATTAAGAATAAGAAATGTAATGAGAAAAATGTGAAGTGTCATTCAATCAACCCAAGTGTAGACTGAAGGATAAATGTGGTGGTGCTCCTCTTTGCTGAAGCAGTCTATTTCATATGACCACTATTCACATGACTAGAAGTAGAGTTTGTGGATACACATCAGCATACGATTTGTTCAGACTTAACAAGGGTTATATTGGGCTGAATTGTTGTGTAAGCTCGCTTTACCCCTAACGTTGATACTAAAACAAATGAACACCCCCCCCCC
>OOFE01014742.1:8639-31092 GCA_900323365.1 Monocentris japonica | reverse complement strand
AAGTCAGTATAAGGGAAGCGTGTCATTGCTTCTAATAGACAAGTCTCTCCCTTTCCTTTATCATCATGTATTGTAGTTGTATGTATTTTATCTGCTCTGTTTTACGTGTCCGGCTGTGATTGTTATTGGTATTGCTGCTGTCTTGGCCAGGTCTTTTTTGTGAATGAGATAGGCTATCTCATGAGATTTCCTGGTTAAATAAAGGTTAAATAAAATAAATTAAACAATCCTTAGAGATCCTAATAAGAGAAGGACTACATGGTGCTCTATTTGAACAACTATTGAAACTTCTAAATGGTTTTCCACTGCTACTTACTACTAACTAATGGTGATACCTTAGCACCCAGTGGTTTAAAAGACAATCCATTTGCTCTATATGGTTCCTGATTGCTTCTGTATAGAATCACATATGTTTTTTGTGGTACTATAATAGTTCCATAGAGAACCATTATTAGTTGTATATTTATTTCCAATGGATCTTAAATGCTTCATTGGACAATGCTTCACTCCAACAGACCAGGAAGTGCCACCGAAAGGAAGGCAAGTAGTCTAAGCACCCGTCACTGGAACACATTTGGCAACTACTGGCCTGTGTCTGAGCCCTGCTTGAACTCATACTCTGGAGTCTCCACCATACTCCACCAAACATACCACTATACTTTTTGATTTGATATAAAAGAAGAGGTGATATATATAGCACAAAAACTATTTCCCTGCGATTACAGCCAAAAGAACAAAAAGAACCAGGCAAATAAACCATACAAGGAAGAAACCATTCGGTTTGAGGTATGTTTACAAAAAAGGGATGATGTAAGTTTTCCAACTGTAGATGCTGCCCGATAAGCAGGCCAAACCTACTTATCTATCAAGGCACAACTGTGTGATTAGATTCAAGTGGTCAAGCCCATTCAAAAATGCACACATTACTACAGACAGAGAAAAAAAGAAAAAGAGAGCGATATATTGAACTGAGATAGTAGCTGTCAGCTATGGCTATCAGGGAAATCTACCAGGGAAACTTTTCATTGGCCAACTCAGACTAATAGCCCGCCTTGTTTGCGCGGATCTTGAATTTGATTGGCCATAATTCATCGACGCTCCAACTCGTGCTGCTGACGTCGCATGGGCGCTGGAACTTCAGTAGTGATGATGTTGTGGTTATCCATGCTGCCAACGCTTCTGTGGTTGAGCGTTATCTCCGCGAAGCCCTCTTAGACTAGCTTACCACGCATGGAGTTGAGTGCAGACCCTGTGGTGGCAACATTGGACATGTCGGAGATCAAAAGTAAAGACGATGACCCTTCTAATAGTGACAGTGACTACGAGAGCTTGCCACCTCATGTCTCAATGACGACCCACATGACAGCAGGAGCCGTGGCTGGTATACTGGAGCACACGGTGATGTACCCCGTGGACTCTGTCAAGGTACACAGCTAGAGAATATAAATATTTCAAACTTGTTTCGTTATTAGCTCACCCCCTAGAGCTCATGTTCTTATTAGCCATGATACACTGCTAACTACATAGCTGGCTTGCTAACTCCTGCTAATGTTAGCTGTAGAATTTCACTCTGCCTGTCTAGTTAGCTAACCACAATGTTAGCTAATTCAACGATAGCCAATCAGTAACAGTATGCCCGCCTGCTTGCCACAAGTAGATCTAACTCAAGCAAGCTAAGATAAACTAAATTTAATTAACCATGTTACACGTTAACTAAAGCAGCCTAAAAGCTTTACTAATTTTATCTTGTTTCTTTATATATTTAACCGTTATCTTTGCAGTTAGCACGCTCGCTCAGCGCTACATACCTAACAATTAGTTCACTTAACCAAAGTCACATTGATGGAAATCATTATTGTCAAACGCATCCACCGTTTTTCTCCGTGTACGATCGTTAGCATGCCACTGGCATATTTAGTAGTTCGGTGTCTTGTCAGAATTATCTTCTTGAGTTTTTCTCTTGCACTGAAATGATGAAAGTTAGTTATCCTGACTGTCCTTACCATTGGCGATCTGAAGGTCAAATACGTATATAACGTTACTATAACGTTACTATAACGTCACGTTCAGTATTTAAGGTTAGATAGTAATGGCGTTTAAAAGTGCAACTGAACTCCTCGGTATACTCATATGTAGCCTATTGCACACCAAATGAAGGGTGTCCACCAATAAACTTTATATCCGCGTTACGTGGTCAAATGTAATAGAAATCAATCGGTTCAAACTTCAAACGTTATTAATAACAATTTAAACGTGACTACATGTTTTACACCAAAGCAATATAGTTTGCCAGGGCCATTCTGCCAGGGCTCATTCTATTCACGTATAGGCTTAAGGCAGCCTCATTTTTTCTTGGGGCTGTTTGTTTTTCTGTTTGAATGAGAGCAACCCACTAATTAAACTATAGTTTAATTTTGTGCAGACAATGCTCATAATTTCACTGAGAATTGCTACAAATTAACATAAATTACATATCAATCATTTGAAACTGCAATTCTCTTACAAGAAAAAGTAATTCTGTACAGTTTGCAGACTACTGCAAAACTGAACCAGCAAGAGTCAAAAAATAATTTTTTAAATACTAAGTTTCTAATAGTCACCACTCACATTACTGAGATGACACTCGAGTCAGAATGTGCTTGTTTTGGAAGCAGCAGAATTCATGGCATTACGCAGAATCACTGAACCACCGTTAGTAATACTAATGCTGTGTCAGGAACGCCTCTATCTACAGACAGAGGAACCTAGAGCAAGGCTACTCCTTACTTGACCATGTTTTGTGACTCGAGCTTGACCAATTAATTTCTTCACTAATAAGCATACTCTTGAATTCATAGCTTTTAGTTAATGTTCACTGTTGTGGGCAAAAGAAAGAGTTTGCTGGCTAGGTTTGAGCTGGTCAAAAATAGCCCTGTATGTGCATAAGAAATTGCAAACTATTGGCTTGATTGTGAACTTTGGCCCTGCAATCCCCTCTCTTTTGCTCAGACATTGTTTTCCAACAATGTAGTGTTGTTTTTAGAATTTGGCTCACTGGGCAGTCCTAACAGTAATCTTGATGTGACAGACAAATCATTAAAATGCTCCAAGTACAAGAAATGTCATGATATTCTCTTTGCTTTACCGAATGAATCCCTGTCCCTATTCAGTAGTATTACACAAGCTATTGTCACCATTTCCTCCTAAGGTTTCTAAGCTTTCACAAACACCATATAGTCCTAGATTTGCTCATTCAGTTTTTTCAGTGTGAAGTGTTTGGATTACACTATTTTGAAATTTCATCAAAGTCAAGTTGATGAAAGAATCATGGTTCTTTTTTCTTCCGTTTGTTTTTACAAATGTAAAAAATACAATGTATAGAAAAATAATGCAGCAAAACAGTCAGACTGCTATGTGGTAATTTTCCAATGTGGGTCTTGATTGTACAGGGAGTCGCCCGTACGTTGTGCTAATGCTTGGAGGGATCTAATCTGTATTGTGCACACAGAATCAGCCTCACACAGAAAAGGGTGTGTGCATGCAATTGCTCTCCTGTAGTGCTGATTAGTAAACTGTCATCGAGCTTCTGCCAGTATTTAATGGCAGAAAATATTGGCAGAATAAGACACAACAGTCTTTTTTATTATTATTATTCTTAGTATCCCTAAAGGGCTCCCACAGAGTTTGATTCCTGAGACACTGATATTTACAACCTATTTTATTAACATGGAGTTGACTGTGAACAACTGTGTTAATTGCATCTTTATGCAGATGATGCCATTGTTTAATCCAGTGCCACATTCCAGTGCTGTCCCAGGCCATTATTTGTCATCTCACAGTACACATACTTGGACATCTTAATCAGTGATATACTAACTATTAAAACTCATTTAAATACATTTGTGAGAAGCTTTTTATATAGAAATAAATCATATTTTTATTGGAAAGTTGAAGACAATTGCAATTATAAAATTGGGAAGAGGATTATTTAAGCAACAATCCCTCTGTAATGATCTATATGCTTGTGGTAGTCCCTACACCACTGGACTTGTTTTTTCACTCTGCCCTGCAGATCATCCTAGGGACAAGCTTCTGTCTTACTATTCCTCATTCTAGTCCCGATTTAGGCCCACAGTTCATCTACATCTTCCAGATATTTTTTTTTGGAATGTGTTGCTATGTTTGTTTTCTTTAAGACTTTAAGATAACATTGGTCTTACAAGGGGTTAACTCAGTCATTGTACATTATTTAACAATGATTTTCTTACCTTTGATCTTGGTAGTTTGACAGTAGTGACAGAATCCATCTTGTGCTTTTTCTGTGCTATTTTTTTCCACTACCAAAAGACTAACATTAAGCTTCCCTGTAGGAACCCCTTAGGCTAATATACCCCTTAAAATAATTCACTCAGAAATTGCAGAAAGTGGCATTGTAAAATTATTAATTTCAAATGAAAACTACATTCCCAATGAAAGTGGGCTGCTATGTGTCTACTCCCATTATGTAAACTAGAAACAGGCATGTAGGCATGCTTTTGCAAAGGTGGCAAATTGCCATCCATTTTCCTTACTTTGCCAAACAAAAATTTTTAAATTGTGCAGTGAAAAGGAATCCCTAATAGTGAATCAATTCATTGTAAATCATTGCTGCAAAACAAATGTTTTGATTGATAAAGTTTGACGTTCACTTTTGATCAGTCAGTGACAGATAAAAAGCACAAGGTAATCCACAAACACTATAAAAAGTTGCTTTATTTTTCTCTTATGTGAATCAAGTGTGAACCACCTCTCTCTCAGCCTCTTGTAGTAGCTATCTAGCAACAATGTCTACACAAACTGCTTTATACAAATTTATTAAATGAATCAGACAAGATCCACCGCCACCACCTACGCCAGCTCTAGCAGCTGCAGACAACAAACGTAGGCCATATTCTCTTTTTCAAGCTGCAAACATTGACGTTACCATTAGCAATGCTGATATCATAATCATACACTGGATTCAGGTGAGTCAAATGTGCTGTTAATTTGCTGAAAAGTCATGGAACACAGCAGTCTTCTGTATAATTATTTATAGTTAGTTATTTTGAGTAGGGTGAGGGGGTGGGGGGACCTGCTGGTTTCGACTCCATCTGGGACTGAATTAGACCTGGAATGCCAGGTGAATGCAATTACCTACTGGGTAGAATAGAAAACCAACAGGACTCTGGACCCTGAGGACCAGAAATGGGAACCACTGGTATGGTTCTGGTAGATTTCCTTTTGCATAACGTCATTATATACACAATTCTTTAACCAGGCATTTTTTGAAAAACAGTTTATTGCTTTTTTTATGTTTTAATTGCAACCCAATAAAGAAACTCCTACAGTGCCATTTATCCTTAAGATTATCTCCAAAGCAAAGTGTCATTGTGAGTACTTAACCAGTTGGATCTGAGGAGCTTTCAAAAAGAGGAAAAAGGTTTCATTGATAGTCCTAATTAGAAAATTCGCACCATTACTTCTGTCTGCAACAGCAATGTGATTTGTATTATACTGAGTCACAAACTTACAACATAAACTATGCTGCCAAGTTTTGTGTCCCTCAAGCTCCCAAATCTGTATCAAACGGAAATGAAATTGATATTTTATTGTTAAGCTGTAGGAAGGAAACTCATGGAAATATGCTGAGGAAGATAGACTTTGCCTATCTCCTGAACCAGCCCCACATCACTTTGCAAATAAAAACATGCTTTGTGCTGTCCAGATAACTTGGCATGGTGGAGCATAACAAAGGGTAGCCATGGCTTCCCAGAGGGATAATTTGTAGGATATAAGAAAATAAAGGATAATTCTGGTATTTTTAAACCTGGGCCCTATTTTTACATATTTTGGGGTCTAAATGACTAATAGGTACAAAAAGTTTTGGAATTGGTCCAGTAGATCGCCTCAGCCGGCAGCTGCAAAACGGGCTGCAATGGCTGCAACACATTCCTTTGGGGCAACTTCGCCTGATCAAAGTACGTCCACTAAAAGTGCTTGTTTTTGACAGGCTCAGATTGTTATTCGAAGTGTCTGAAAGGATCCCTACAGAGATAGACCTTTGTTTAACCAGAAATGGAAGTCTCGCTCAAGGAGAAGTCTCACTCTGAAATCTCGCGAGAGGTGAGTTGTTGCAGGCTCAAATAAATAGGGATGGCCATCGAATTCAAATGCCTCATCTACATTGTCGAAATCAGCTAAAGGTTCAGCCATGACTTTGGAAATAAACTCTTGCTAGCAGTTCCTCTATGTAAACTCCAAACTCCTCTCTCCAACTCTGACTCACATTTCCACCGTCCTCTTCCTGCAACAACTCGCTTATCACGAGATTTCAGAGCGAGAGATATCCTTTAAGACTTGCACATACCTGTTGTCAAACCTAACTAAGCTAGAGCAAATTATAAGGGATGTTTTGTGGATGTTGTTATATATATCTTTTTCTTTGTAGACAAGGATGCAGAGCCTGCAGCCGGACCCGAAAGCCCAGTACAGGAGTGTGTATGAAGCTCTGAAAAAGATTATTCAGACAGAGGGGATCTTCAGGCCGTTGAGGGGCCTCAACATCACCATGATGGGAGCAGGACCTGCCCATGCACTCTACTTCGCCTGTTATGAACGGGTCAAACGCTCACTCAGTGACATCATTCAGAATGGAGGCAACAGCCATTTAGCCAATGGTAAACCGCACCTACCAATCTCCCTTCCAACTGTCATCCACAAATCAGTTCATATTAATATTCACTGATGGTCACAGGACTAAGTGACATGACCTGGAAGTGCAGTCAAGGATAGGACTTGTGATGTGCATGATATTGAACATTGTTGTTTATGTGTGAATGATGGCTTGTTATAAGCTGGCATAATGACCTCCGCACCTCACACCCTCGCGGACCCTTTCATCTATAAACCAGTTATTACTAATTACTAATTGTTTCATGATATTCCTCATAACCAGTGTAACGCTTTACCAGTTCTGTTCTGCATTCCAGGTATGGCAGGTAGCGTGGCCACTGTTCTCCATGATGCGGTCATGAACCCAGCCGAAGGTAAGACCAAAACCCATCTTAAGAAACAGTGACTATAAGACTTACATTTTTTAGAGTTAAACTGCAGATTAAAAACCTGTTTATAACATTTTAGGTGAGATAAGTTTTTTTTTTTTGTTTGTTTCAACAGCAAGTGTACATGTTTGTGTGTGATAATATTATTCCCTCTATTCTTGTGCATGGCTCAGTGGTGAAACAGAGGATGCAAATGTACAACTCTCCATATCGAGGACTTTGGGACTGTGTTCAGACAGTAATGCGTACCGAGGGCATTGGGGCCTTCTACCGCAGCTACAGCACACAGCTGACCATGAACATCCCCTTCCAGGCAGTTCACTTTATTACTTATGAGCTGATGCAGGAACAGTTAAACCCCCACAGACATTACCACCCCAACAGCCACATAGTGTCAGGAGCAGTGGCGGGAGCTGTTTCTGCCGCCATAACCACTCCACTCGACGTTTGTAAGACCCTGCTCAACACACAAGAGAACGTAGCGCTCAACTCCATGCACATCAGTGGCCACTTAACAGGAATGGCTAATGCCTTCAGGACAGTGTACCGGCTTGGTGGCCTGGCAGCCTTCTTCAAAGGGGTCCAAGCTCGGGTTATTTACCAGGTGCCCTCCACTGCCATTGCCTGGTCAGTCTATGAGTTCTTCAAGTACTTTCTGACCAAGCAGCAGCTGGAGCAAGAGGAGAGAACCGGCCCACTTTAATAGGTGTGTTGGGGGAGCAAACCACACCCAGACTGGACTCAATACAAGAGGCCTCCAATCTGAGGCTGTGTGTCCTCGCCATGTTTGTCTATGTGTTGTTGAGTAATAACGTCAGGTTATTGTCTCAAAGGGAAGTCACTCTGTGAAAGAGTGACAGCGTGGCACTCACAACTTTCCTTCTTCCTACCTAAGCCTTTGTGTGTTTTCGCCAAGCTCTTTAGAGGTGTTGTGTTGCACAAACAGGAAATGCAAGACTATTCTTCAAGAATAGAAACATCTAGAAGAGTTGATCTTTGTAAGGCATCTTTTTCTTCTTCCTCAAACCCATTAATTATGTACACAGCACTCCAAACTATTTTCTACATATGGTGACTGTCTGATTATGTTTGTCTGGATTCATGTTTATAGTTCTAATATGGGACCTTTTTTTATTTATTTTATTGGCTTTCCGAGGCTTGTATTTTATGGATGCGGAAGAAACACACGGCTGTTTGCTTGTTTTATTTTGTTGTGTATTTATAAAGAACTATTACAACACATTCCTTAGTTCCGCTGCACAGTAAACAGAACAATAGCGCTTTCCAAGTGCCTCTTTAATGTTGAAGGCTGCTTCAACTTTTTTCTAATTGTTTTCTGGGTTTTGACAAATGGACAGCAAATCATTATTTCCATATTCATCCTCATTGTTTGTTCAGACTGCTATCAAAAGGGCTTGCTATTTTGTTGATAATGGTCACATCTTATAGTAGCTCCCCAAATGATACCACAGGAACCATGATTTTTCTAACCAAATATTTAAGTCATAAGTGTATGATTGTGTTATTCATGTCAAATCCCAATATGCTAAATTGGATTTTGTTATATTTCTTTTCTCATGTATCATTTCCTCTTTCATCAACTGCTTGAACGCGAGTCTGTGAATTGAATTTTTTTTTTCTTTCAAGGCAAAACATCCTATTTTCTTTTTTCCTTGAGAGAACCACTGTCCCTCTCAATATCAAAGGTGTGTAAGCCACAACGGTCCAGTTATTTGCCTTGTTACAGCGCAGTACTACAGTCCTCTCGAATCACGCACAATAATAGTCTAATATTAAGGATCTTATATGTTGCAGAGAAGGCAGCTTGTTTATACATATATATATATATATATACGTGAATATATATTTTTTGAGTGACTATTTCCAAGGCACTTCATTATGCAGGTCCCAAGATGGATCAAGTTTCAAAGGCAGTTTCCCTGGATGATGGCCTTGTCTCAGCATTCAGATACATTTATCGTGTTCATATTTAGCTTTTGAGTGACGCATTTTGCTTGTTACGTGCATTAAACATTTTCAGAGCAGTTTTGCTGATACAGTCTGGAAATGTAGACTTTGCCAAAATGTAAGGATTTGGATCAGTCTGCAGGAGTCTGGTACTATACTTGGCAGCGCCTTTAGCCAAGTGACCAGTGATGTTGGACACACATTGTCACCATGAGACCAGTCTGATGAAATCAGCTGGTTGGCAGGCAATGTTTTTTTTTTTTTCCTTTTTCTCTTGTCCCATTTTAGTTGTACACTTCCTGTGCACTCCCTGCTCTCTTTCCAGCCTCTTGACTCTCTATTTTCCTCTCAGTAGTCAAGACATTCCTCCAGATATTGCTGTAATCCACCAAGCAGTAAGATTTGTTTGTTTGCCTTTAATTAAATGCTAGTTCAGAGAGTTTGTCAGATTCCAATGGTCACACGACCCTTTAGCAACAGATTAATTATGGTTGTAAGGTAGGATAATTGTTAAAATCCCAAAGATATGCATTGTATTCTATGCACCTTACTTTTAAACCTGTAATGTATGTGCCTGCCTGCTGTAAAATGTGAAAGTACTCTCGATTTTCCAACTTCTCATTCCACCCTTTTTTCCCCTCCAGTTTCCCTCTGAAGTAGCGTTAGCATTCTTAAATGTTTGAACTCTTTTTCATTTAGATTTTGAGGCTTATTGCTTTCTAACTTTTAGAAGGTCACTGTGTTGGAAAAAGCTTTTTTTTCCCCAGCATTGTATAAAGGTTGGTACATTTGCTCTCCCCAAAAGTTTTCAATGAATTAGAAGCCACTTGAACAAAAGCTGTTAAAGTGGGAACAGAACGTTATTGTGGGTCATACCGAGGATGCTGCAGTTATTCATTATGGATAAATAACATTACAAGATTGCATGTTAATCCTCATTTTTACTACTTGGTGCGTGAGTATTAGAATATCAAATATTCCTAAAAACTTTAGTAGCTTATGCAATATGGTTTTCACATGGCTGGATAAGTAGCTGTTTTGTCAGCTTGAGTATAATAATGGTAACAGAAAAAGTTGAATAGTATGGGTTAGACTGGACCCCAAGAACAAGCTCAATGATTGAGCTCCAGAAAAAGTAGTATATTTAAATACAGAGACTAATATTAAGTTGCCTACACTGAGCGAGGACTTTTTCCAAAAAGAATTGGTATTTGATTTGTCAATTAGATTAATACACCTCCCTCACTTAATCAGACTTACACAGTTACAAAGTGAAACAAAGCCAGCCAGAATACCCTTTTGATTTATTGAATTATACAGGTTATATTGGTTAACCTAATTCATAATATTTAAAATGGCCAAATTGTTTGTGTTACTTCATTCAAAAAGTACTTAATTAAGGAAAATAAGCACTACTTGTAAACACTTTGTCTCCAAGTTAACTCATATCATGTCAAAGTAGTACTATGATTGTGCCCAGTTGCTAATAGATGCTTACATTTTAAAGGAGATTGAAGAGTTGACATCTTATGCAGGGATGTCTATCATGTAAATATTGTTATGCTGTTTACGCACAAATAATTGACTAAGGAATTGGGATGATTTATGACTAGAGTGCTATCTACAGTACTAGAATGTTTGGAATTGAGACCAATGTTAAATGATAGTTGTAATGCTGCTACAGTATGTAACACTGGAGCTGAAATAAAAATGCAAGTGGTCAATGATGTGGTGTTTTTCTGAGTTAAATCGCGATTTGTTTTTGTATGTCTTGTCTCATTCAAAGCCTTTTAGATGTTGGGCTAGTTGGAAGCTTTGTTTTGATGAAAAATGAAAATTATGAAAATCACTACAAATGGATCAGAGAAGGAGTCAAGATAGTGATGGGTTAAGAGGAGTGTTCAGTGAGCCACACATGCTCCTTGAACACAAGTTGAGGACTGATTAACCTGGCGAGGCTGTCTATATGTCAAAAGACCCAAACCACACCGACCCCAGGTTACTGATTTAGTCATTTGGTGATCCATCCTCCAACTTGGATCTCAATGTGAATCACAATGTGATCCCATGGAGGAAAATGAATACCAGCCAAATGCCAGTAAGTCTGCTCTAAGAGTCACCTGAGCAGGTAATAGGATATCAGAGGAGTGGCTGTTGAAGTTTAGAAATCTCCCGCAAATGTAACTGGTAGACACAAAAGGAAGTTTTCTACCCTGACCCTGATTATGAATGTCAAGAACATTACTTAAATAGCATGCATTGTTGTGATAGTGTGACAGAGAGAAGGATAAAATGGACTTCCCTTTATGTAGTATACACTGTCAATGCATTTTCTTTGACAGTGTATAATGCCAAAGAAAATGCAGCGTTTGTTTTGCCGAGTTCCATGCAACTCTTTTTCATCATCTGAATATATATATGACAACAGTATAGTAGTTCAGTTCAATTCAGTCTCTATTGCATGTTTTAATAATTAAGCAAATACATATTTTTGATTAGATGACTGTTTGAACAATTTCCTTTTGCAGTGAGGTATGCACCATTTGACAGAAGTGACAACAATCTTTACAATAGGTAAGTCTTCGGTTGACAAATTGATAACTCTTTTGTGCACTGGATCCTTTACATTTTATACTTATTGAATGATGAACTTAGTGTGTTTTCATAGCAAAACAACTAATACTGTATATACTGCAGGAGTTGTGCAGAGCCAGTAGAGGGCACTACAACACCACCTCAAGGTTGTCATCAAGGGCTGTTTGATTTGAATTAGTTTTTCAGGTAGGTTTTCTGTTACCATTGATTAGTCATATTCTCTAACATCCTGCACACGTGGCAGTCAGTCACCAGTGTTGCCCTTATTATTCTTAAAACCAAAAAATAAAGACATTAACACTTTTTGTAGTTTGTAGTAGCAGCTGATAAGTAGGGTATTTAAGTTTACTGAAATTAAAATGATTTTGCTGACAATTTCTTCTCCATATAATGAAAATGTCAGGATGTTGCACTACCCCAGTGGTTAGGTTTGATTGAACAGACATCTGTAAAATACTACCCTGTAACATGTTTCTGTTTTTTTATATGATACTGTTAGGATTGTCTGTACTGGGTATGTACAGAAATATGTATGTACAGAATTCAAACCAAGCAACTGTACACACTGCAGGTCGAGTGTCACTCTAAAGAGAAATGATGAGAGGGATCAGACACACATCATGTTGTAGTAACACTATTTCTGAATGATGCTCGCAAAGTCCACTGTTTTGATTGCTTATTCTGATTATCTAAAATTGTTAGTTCATGTAACATTATAGTTTTGTTTTCTGCTTTGTTATTTACAGCATTTTTATTGTTGAAGGTAAATAAGTCAAAAAAAAGAGTGTGGTGTGCATCACACATAGGAATACAAAAAAGACTGATTTGATCTTTTTTCAAGATACAGTGTAGAGCTTTATTCAAAAACAACATGCCTAAGGACACGTACACTTGCGTTGTGGCGTTGTTGTCCCCAACATGTTTAGTTTTAGCCCTGGTCCATCAGTAGGTTGTTTATCTGAAGCATACAATGAACAGCTTATTTCCCCGTGTCCTCTGTCCTTGTCATACTTTTCTCTAATCACTCTATCGGCAGTAAACTGGCCCACCACTTTATGGCTTTATCCCATAGATAAGGCCATTGGAAGATTACAACAGATTGTTCTCTTTCTGTCTGCCTGTCCCCCTGTTTCTCTTTCACACACACACACACAGTTGGATGCTGTGGTACTTCCGCCACACACACTGTTCACAGTCACACAACGCAATCAATGTTAACCATCGGATAAGTTGGATGCAGCAGTATATCTGTTGATGGGAGAAGAATGGCAGCTGGTCTACTGGTACCGTAACATGAGGGATCCAGTTACACCATCCAAGGAAGTTTATGAGTCTTCCCATGTGAAAAGATCAGGGCTGTTTTAAACCACCTTATCAACTCCAGCAAATTTGTTAGCCAGTCACGGCATATTGGAGCACTGACAAAGGCTGTCTTTGTAGCTGAGTTTGGTTTTCCCTCCATCTGTAAAGAAGATCTGCTTGTTTTCCAAAGCATCAGTGGGCACCTTGAAGAGCACCATGATGGCTCCATGACCACACAGTTCACTGCATCTTCCAGACCGATCAGATTCCTAAGAATATAAACGATGAAGTTAAACACTTATTATATTATATATTTACCTGAACTATCCCCATGCATAATGTCATATCCAAGACGACCTTAACATAGCCAAGTGCTAAAGGAAAGCATGTGCACCACAACATCAAACAAATGATGGTTATGAATGCTGTTGATGTGGTTATTTGGCAATTATTGAGTGTTCCTTCCCATCAGAGTAGATAACTCCTCTATTGAGGGCAGCTCTGTTGTAACCTCCTCTTAACAGCTTTTCATCTTTAACTCAGAAAAGCCAGTAAATCCAGGTGGTGCAGCGAGAAATTCAGCGGCACTCCCCAGGCTTAAAGAAGGAAGGAGAAAGAAGTAGACGATGTGCATTTGTGAATCAATGTACCGTGTCTGTTTTAGCCCGCAGGAGTGCAGGTACTACAATGGTTAGTAGAATAATAATAATAGAGCTAACCTTCAGCTTCACCCATCAACAAGCTCGTTTATCTGATGGGCATGTTATTATACAGCCTGGCTGCCGAGAGACACTGAGAGATACTGTCAGATTTTACATGCCGTCAAAACAGATGCTATCCGCCCTCTTCATGTCTAATTACCTGTTTACTCCAAAGACCTAGATTGTTGATAACAGCTCACTTTAGTTTTGGCAACTCACTGAGATTTACTTTTACTTAATTTTCTTTATTATTATAAGATATGACAAAATATGTTCAGTTTTGCTATGCTTTTAGGTACAGACATTCAGTGTATTGTAACAAGCATACAGTATTTGATATGTTCTGGGTGATGATGAAACCCCCCAGCTTGTCCCTGTGTAAGAAATATTGACAGGTCACACTTATAAGAGAAATAAGAGAAAACATTTTTTATTTTTCTCAATAAGGCAAATTGTATGGAACATATGCTTGTTGCCTAGAGGTCAGTGACAGTGTCAGACAGGTTACTGGCGTGAGAGCTCTCAAGCCGCCTCCTATCTCTGCTCCATCAGACTGCTCACACTTCAGCTATGCTACTGTAAACGTGCCCTTCCTAAATATGTAAAGCCCTAAATCCTGCATGCCATCTTATCAGCGCTGTCAGGAGGACACTGCACTCCTCTAAGTCAGCCTGGCATGCCAACCTGCATGTCTGGCTAAGTACACTTCTCAGGCCACATTGTTGGTATTTTGCTCTCACAAATGGTTTCTAGTCAAAACATTATGATGTTCACACTAACCAAATAAATTCACATCATCGATTTGTAAGACTCTGTCCAACCGGACAGTACAATTGATTTCTCAAATAATAATAATAATAATAAAAAAATAATTAAAAAAATGAGATAAAATCAGATTCATAAAGGGCTGTAGAGGATATTTCCATTTTATAAGTGAGAGTGTCACACTTGATAAATAATGATTTAGCAAGTTATGTAATTGATCAGTCAAAGAGGTAGAGCAGTTGCACAGTGGTTCATGAAGTTATTTTAAGTTATTTTAAATGCAGGGTTAACCAGGTAAAATATAGTCATGACTCCTCATTTTTAATGGTGGATAAAAGTTGATTCTCTTTATCCATAAACTATATGAATCGGTTGATTAGCCTCCTTTTCCATTAGAGTTATTGTTGCGTTTAACAAAACATTAAAACTTAGTTCACTCACTCACCTAAACTCATGCTGCCCTTGGGGATATTGATCTTTGCATGTTTATATTAAATGTGTCAAAGAATAACCAAATAATAAATCAGGTTCTTTTTTAAACTTTGTGTGATCTGTCACTGCCTCTGGGCACGCCAGCTGTGGGAGCTCTAATGATATCAAGTCAAAAACAGACAGGCTTGATACATTGAGGTCATTGTTGCCGACTGTAGGTCGACAGTTTTCTCTTTTCATTGTGCTGAGTAGCTTAAGTGGATTTGTTTCTACTTAGCGTTACTTGCCTAGGACAAGCACCACCTTATGGCAACCTTTTTTCTCTCGCTACCCTTTTGGTACTTGGTTTTCTTTTACACTGCAAAATGTACTAAGCTAATGTGTCAGTGCAAGCTGTCCTTCCTGGCTATCCAGTATTCATTTTCTAGCTTAGCCAAGCCACAAATCTGGCTCGTCGGGCTAAATACCTGGTAGCTAACTGGTACCTAGCACTTTCCCTCCCAATCCCTCATGCTTTACCCACCACCACCACCACTGTTTACATTAACCTGTACGAGGTCTGCCAACATGCTGCTGTTTTCCCCCTTGTCAAGCCCCTGCCAAACAGCTCCTGCCTGCATGAAGATGAGACAATGAGGCATTAGGCATCCAGGTTTTACACAAATAAAAAGTCCAGGGGATAGAGGAGCTCAGGCTTGCCCAGCCTCCAGCCATGGAGGTGTTGGTGGCCTACCACCTAAACCCTAACCACTGTGCTATCCTGGTGGAATCTTGTGTCACCTTGTCTAGTGACATAGAACGCCTCACTACCTCGATTTAGCACACCCCATCCTTCCCAGGCAGCAGTGGCAATTGGACATCCACCAGTTGCTGAAGCCCCCTAAAGAACTGGGCACAGCTCACTCGGTGAACCAACAGTTGAAGGCTACCAAACAATATTTCTTGGCAAATTTCTCAGGTTTGGTTCTCAGGACATAGCCTAGAAGTATCTGACCGTCCCATTTGGACTCTCCCTAGAACCAGGTAGAAGCCCCAAGTAAAACATTTGGAACTCCTGATAGACCCCCATCTCTTATTGCATTATGTTCAAAGAGAGAATAGTCTCATTTAAGCGGCCTGGCCCTATTTCAACTAGGGAACAAGGTCTCATTCGTAATGTACCATTGGCTTTTGGGTCTTATGGTCTCAATGATCTAGGTCGTTCACGTCGCCTTCAACTGCATTTCTAAGGCTTTGATTGTTTCCTATTAGTGCTCAGTGTCTGAGGTGCTCTGCTTTTTACAGGATCTGATTGAGATAGGTAAAACCTCCTTGATCAAAGTATATTCAGCCATCTATTTTTGTCATATGGGTTTTGGCACCAACTCAGTGAGTCAACATCCATTGGTACGCCATTTCATCAAGGATGTGCACCATAAACTTCCCTTTCTCGTGCCACTATTGCGACATGGGATTTATTTCTTGTGCTTGATGCATTGTCATTACATCTGTTCAAACCTTTGTAAGGAGTCACTTTAAAATTCCTCTCGCTTAAAACTACTCATCTTGATGCTTACGTTAGCCAAGCAAGTGAGATATTTCCAGTGCAGCTACAATGGAGTTTAATAGAGCAATTGTTTTTTTCAACAATCTTAACATCAACCCAAACATCAAGTTTTGATGTCTGTCCTCAGAATCAAAGCAAAGACTTCCATTTTGCACTGGAATTCAGCAGGGAGGAATCTATTGCAGAAGAGGAAGAGAGACCAATTCATCTACTATTAGTAGCCTCAATAGTCCATAATGCAATTCAGCCACAAGACGTGTTTGAGTAAGGGGTGCGACTCTTGCTTTTTCTCCTGAAACTCTCGCTCTCTTGCTCTTACTATCACTATCATTATTGCTCTCTTCACCTCCATGTAAAACCCAGCTGAAGACACCAAGTCTAGGCAGGTTCTCTGGGGCTTGTCGAAAGTCACTCTTCAAAATGTAGGAAATCACTGCACAAGGCAGGTTTATGCAACTGACCTGAGAGCCCCTTCTACCAGGGGCATGACCACTTCAAGGGCCCTGCTTAAAGGTATTTCCCAACAGTAAATCTGTGCTGCAGAGAGTTGGGCATCCCCTCACACATTTGCCAGGTTCTACTTGATGTCACTGCATCCTCCTTGGTGCATGCTGTGCTGGGAGTTGGAAGTAAAGGAGTGAGATGATTCTGATATAAGCCAAAATATCCAACTTCCTCTGGACAAACCCTGTCTTTGGAGAATTATTCAGTCGTAGCTTCCAATTCAGTGTATCTAAATTTTTCACTTTCATATGTCTCATACACCACACACATAAACAAAATTGATTTTAGTTTCCATTTTCAATCTTGTTCATCATTTCATTTTTGTTTATTTATTTATTCCATCATCTCCCAAAATTCACCTTCCTCCCCTCCATGTTAAGGTCCAATGGAAACATTGTAGATATGCAGTGTCCTGAGGATCTATGGTCAGGGTTAATGTACTTTTGTTACTTTTGTCATTTTTTTAACCTAAAAAAAAAGCTGAATCAAATATATTATAGGCCTATGCCATTTGGTGAATGCATGAGTCCAAATTTAAACTAAACCTAACATTGTTAACTACATAGCGCACTCCTGAACGTCATTGCTCAGGGTTTCAAAGGAACATAGAATAATGTGATAATGTGTTCCTTCACTAGGGGAATTTATTGCAAGAACAATAAGACTCATCTCAGAAGAAATGTACATGGCATTATAATAACCACCCGATGACAATCTGCATCTGCATCTGCATTGAACTTCAGTTAAACAGGTTCTGCCTCAAGCTTAAGAAGGCAGTTGCCCTTAGGCGATAACATACAAGAGACCATACGATAAAGAGGGGAGAGGAGGCTCTATATTTAAATAACGGATAATATCAATATACTCAGAGACAACTCTCTGAACAAAGTGCATTCCATACACTTGTGCTACCAATTGTAGAGGTGCTCTGGCACACACCTTTTGGAGGTAAATAGAGGTACTTTAAGCCACAGGGCCATTGTGCATTTTGCCACAGCGCCAGATTATACAGACTTTCCGTAACAAGACAACAGGTAAGCCCAGTGATGGCTTGAAATGTTGTAAGAGTAGAAGGAAAGATGTGAAGTGTTACAGAATTACAATCAAGGCATTTAGCTCTAACACTCTCATCCAGGGTGACTTTCAATGAGTGAGCAGGTAGAAGTCCAGTGTCTTGCTCAAGGGCACTTAAACAGGACACAGTGCTGTTGATGGACACAACATTAACTGTTGTGGGGACTGAACCACTGAACCTTCGACCTTTAACCAGTAGGAGGAGTAAGAATGTTTTTTTAAACTATGTGTTAAATTATGTGAAAAAAGTACCCATAAACCTGTACGTCTGGTTGAGTTTTCATATACAACTAAATGGTTAGACCTAAGTTACACTAGGGTAATTGGTGGAATGGGAGGAAGCAGTTCTCTATCCCCTACATGCAATTCATTTATATGGGATTTATATACAATAGAGTGGTTGGGCTGATATTCTGAATGGGTATGAGTATACCATTGTAGATTTTAAAATTAGTTATGAAGTAAATTACCCAAACGACTGAAGAATAAGTAAAAGTACACAGTGTTGTAGGTATTTTTCTGGCACAATTACACACATTATTTGTTAGGATGGCACCAATTTAAAATAGCTGTCACAGTCTGCTGTGTCCCACTAGATAAAAATGTTCCTTCTGATCCCCTTACATTTATGTAAAATTTGGTGACTTTTTCACCAAGAGCTGCTACAAGGTCAGATGGCATTCCACTGTCTCATTCAAAACACCTTCTCTTGTATTATGTTGTGTCTTACAATGGAAATAAAGTCAGCAGAGAGATTTCTATTGCCAGTTACCATTCCATTCAGATGGGCCACATGGCAGTTTGAGTGGATCTGTTTCATTTATTACTTCATACCAGTGGCACAAGCAAAGTTGACATCTTTCAAGTCCAATTTGATGGTCAGATAAATGAGAGATAATGATCAGTGTGTGAAAGAGATCTCTTTGATAAATGTCTTGCAGACATTAAAAAAATGTCTTGCACTATTTCCTGGAGCTGCTCTGAAAACTTGTATTCATGTAAAGCAGAGTCCTGGTGTTGAAATTGTTGGTTAAGTATGTTTATATAACCTTCCTTTGCTTTGTTCTTGTTGCTGGTGTATTGTGGTTTCTACAGCAAAACATATTATCTATGTTTTGTGTTCCGTTGACACACTAACTTCCATATAGTGAAATCTTTTTGCACTGAATCCTCAAACTTCCTTAGATAGGAAATTACAATTTGTCTGTTTGTAAGGTTCATAGCTTGCTTCATGATGTCACCTAAAGAAAGTTTGAGAAGCTAAGGTGCATGGTTTACCTCCATTTAACTGGATGGATAGGGGTATGGGCTCATTGAAGGAATCATGTCTCATTCTTTAGAAAGGACCCTCATCTGTTCCTCACATCCCAGTCAGCCTTATCTACTCATGCAATTTTACAGTATTATCAGAGATAGTTTGTTTCTCTTCTGAAACATACTTTTACAAACCTGCACCCTACAGTGGACAATGGGACGTGCTTCAATGTTTCATACAAAGACAACAGCAGGGGTTATTCTATTTCACTGTTAAACATTCAGGTAGTCAGTGGAATATACTCTTACAGGGGTGGGTTTCCCGAAAGGTGTCGTAACGCTAAAACATCTTGAAGTTAGTTCTTCAAGACATTGATTCATTTCACGAGTGTTACCTGAAACCATTCGTAACTCAAGTAGTGCGTGAAATCGCGACATCACGACATCCTGACACTAGTCGTGAAATTGCACGATTGTCTTTGCAGGTGTTGTGCAGGCAAGATCCTACACTGCAGACAGAGACCGTTTTCTGACCTAAACTATTGAGTTAAATGAGCTTACCTCCACAGCATCAAAAGCTTTAGCCTTTCATTTTTACTCTGGCCCTAAATAAATGCTGCAACCTTTTAATATAGTCCTTTGCAGTAATGTGGCGCTGTTCTCAGCATATCCAGGCAAAAAGTCTTCATGTCAAGGTGATTGACACACTGAGGATGATGAGCAAGTCGTGAGGTTCAGTGATGTTGGACAAGATTCAATGTGGTGACAATAAAATAATTGATGATCATCAATTTTAATTCCACGTTTTAAATCGGAAGAATATAGCCTATGATGTCATTAGGAGGCTAAAAGCTTGGGTAGTGAAGGTGAAATGGAATCAAACTGCAATGTATTTTATTGATGCATTTAAATGTATGTGTAGCTTAGCCGGCATCCGAAAGTTCATAGTTGTACAATCTAAATCTAATCAAAATGGTATTTGCAAACTGATGATTCTTCAATGGACCCGTCATGCTTTCAGCTTTCAGCCAATCAATGGTTCCTTTCTTCGGCCTGTGATGCGTCACGGTTACGGGGTTCTTCAAGTTAATCTTCAAGTAGTTCTTGAAATGCTTTCGTCACGACATCCTTTGGGAAACGCACGTGAAATTTTCAAGAACTTTCTTGAAATTTCGTGAATTATGTGGTGAGGATATTGAGCTAAACTAGCTACTCCCTCCTTAAATAAGTTGAGCTGCTAGTCCAGTTTATCACATTTCAACTAATTTGAAATAGTTTTAATAAATACAAACTACATTTGATGCATTGACAACATGGTAACAATTTGACAGCTCACTTGTTTCAGTTTCGATAAAATGTAGTTAACAGTTTCAGTAGCAAAATAAGACGCATGACAAAAATGAGAATTACTGCATATTACGTTATGCTATAGCCTAGTTCAACATGTGGTTAAACTAGGTTACTCCCCAAGGCTGCAAATATCCTATCTTCTATACAGTTAACACAGAGCAAGGAAAAGGTAAACTTTATCAACATGGCTTCACATAATTTAATAATGAATTTATTAATGTTACAACTGAATTCGGTGATCAAATGACACGTTAACCCAAATGAGCATAACGTTTTAGGGAAACAGGCTATTCTGCAAAAATGTAATCTAAAGTCATGCCTGATTCAAAATCAAGGTGAACTGAAAAATAACAACGTAGAATATTGAACACTTGGTAGCCTAAATATAATAGTATTATGGTGAATGAGGACACTGAGCAATGAAAAATTTTAGGAAGTTTAAATCACGCTTTGTGCATCATGTGTCCATACTGCTTGTCCACTTCACCATAACGTTGGCCCCCAGGGGCCACTGAAGTCACACAGGTAGGATCGGTACTGATACGCTTTACAGAAAGTGGAGAATAGTGACGCCCGGACAAACTCGTCCTCCAGTCCCTCCGACCTGCACATGTCCTTACACAACTCCGAGATTTGCTGTTTCCTTTTTGTCTTATACCTCCTGTTCTGAAACCATATTTTAACTTGGGTTTCGGTGAGTCTCAAGGCGCTGGCTAGATGGGCCCTCTCCGGGGCGGACAGGTACTTCTGGTGGTTAAATTTCTTCTCCAGTTCAAGCACTTGGAGGTGCGTGAACGCGGCTCGGGAGCGCTTCTGTTTCCCGGTGGATGTGAACCTGCTGGACTCCGAGGAGCTGGGACACGATGCGTCCAGGCACTCTGTGGAAGACAGACGTGAGTAGGTGATTAAATGGGGAAATGGTCTACATAACAACCACCGATATGAACAAAATATCCTCTCAGAAAGTTATGATTTTATGTCATAAAGGTCTGGGTCCAGCTGGGTTTTCCCTTCATGACAGACCTGACTGGGTTGCTCACCTTGCTGCGCTCCAGACTCCGTCTCCTGCGGGCAGAGCTGCTCGGATAACCCCTCGGACTTTTCTCTCCAAGGTGAGCATCTTTCCGTCTTCTGCGCAGAGCATTTGCCATTATACCTCGGGCTTTCCTTAATAGAGAGAATGTCTTCTATGAGGAAGGATGTCAGGGGTCTGACTGCCTCACACATTTCTGCCCAGTAGTCCGACTTAAAGGCCACTCGGTGCCAGAGGCTACAGCTGGTGGCTTGGTTGCTCCAGTGTGTGTCTTCTCTCACACACCGAGCCTGAAGCATCAATTTATACCAGAGCAGGGGTGGGTCCGCTCCGACTACACTGACAAAAGAGGCGGGCCAAGGAGCTCCATTTCTATTCTATTCTATTAACCCTAGTTTAGTATTTGTTTGCCTCTTCACGTCTAATACATTTCAATGGACCCTATGGAAAGTACCATCTGCCTAATAATATCTCTGACTAAATTTAGTGATGTTTTTTGTTTTGTAAATCTGTGACAGCAGCTAAAGGTTGTCAAAAGCAGCAGCCTAATAATGTCAATGTACCCTTATGAAAAGGAGAACTAATCATAATAAATATAATACATTTTAGAATCATATTATACATGTATCACAGTACATAATATTATAGTAATATTCTAGATATATATAGGAATTTTATAGTCAATTAATCTTACTAGTTTTTAGTTTTAGCTAATGGATCAACTTTAAATTATTATGATCATATTCAGACTGTAGTCATACCATGGATTCATGTCTTGAGTTTGATAGAGTTTAATACCCCCACCACCCCCACCACCCCAACTCAGAGCCTTAACCCTGTCTGCCAGGGAGGGGTCAGAGTGGGTGGCCAT
>OOFE01014741.1:3362-13380 GCA_900323365.1 Monocentris japonica | reverse complement strand
GACCTGCCCAAATGAACAAAAGACAGACAGCTCAGACAGAGAGAGAGAGACAGAGAGAGAGAGAGAGAGAGAGACAGAGAGGGTCAGTTGAAAACAGCTGGACAGAGCAGATGTCATGAAAGATTTCTTCAGATCAGCAGTGGCTTGGTGTCTCCCTGCACACCAGTACAGCTCTTCAGCTCTCCACATGCATGTCCACACGCATGCCTGCACACACACACACACACACACACACACACACACACACACCAGCCCTGTTGGTCCTTCATTCCCTCTTCTTTTTTGCCCTTTCTCTTTCCTTCCTATTTACCTTGCTCATCTACTGCTCTAATTCTGAATCACTCCAGAGCATCTAAATGTATGTGTCAGGTTACCGAGAGCACTGGCCTTGGCAGGGCTGCGTGAAGGAATGCAGAGAAACTTAAGACTACTAATAGACACAATAACAATAAAAGTAAACTTTACTATTATATAGTAAGTTTATATCGTCAGGAATTATAAACAGATTTCTATGCATTCGCTTGCACTGTGGTGAATGTAGTCTCATGCTTGGACATGGGAAGCAGAACTGAGGACTTCAGACTGGATTCTGTAGGGAGAATACTGCACCTCTGTAGTAATCAGAAGGGCCATGCTCCAACCATAACACTGATCCTCAGGACCCAGCCTCACACACACACACACACACACACATTTTGAAAACACCTTAGTAATCATTTCCATATTTATTTTCCTTGCATCCAAATTCCTCTCCCCTTCATGCTTTCATAAAAACAATGCCAAGGCTTTCAAGAGGTTTAAATAAGAGATTTTTGGAAATCCCATTTGAAGGATCTCGCTTAAAGTGTGGTGGATGTCTGTACCATGTCAGGGATTATATGGGAGGTTGTTGCCAAAAACACAATGAGACCCTGGGCTCTCCCAATCTACACTGACTGTGGTTTTACCCCAATAAAAGACTCATTTTGATTCATTCTGTGTACAAATGACTAAACACATTGAATCCAAGTATTAGCACAAATGGCATACTCAATCCATCAATTGTCACAAATCACCACCTTAAGAATAGCCAGCTCAACTCTCTTTTAGACATAAATCCTTGTTGGAGTGTTTTTCTAATCTATCTAGCCCCATCTAATTAAGCAAGATCCCCACAGGCTTGTGCACACCACAGGGCGGTCAAATAAATCTATCTGAGAATTAGAAAAAAATAAATCTCAAAGCGGCATAGTTAGAGTGCACAAAAGATTGAGGTTTCTCCCCCTTTGGTTACAACATAGTAAACTCAGCAAGAGGCCTTGAATTTAGGATGAGATGAAATCAGAAAAAAGAAAGGGAAGCATGCGTCATAGTCAGTTCGAGGGCACAAGGGGCAAGGAGAGTGAGTTCGTACCAAGCCAGTGCACTGAGGCCACTTTAATTGTTAGTGTGCACAATAAAACCACCCTAATCCCAGCTAAATCCTGTTTATATTAAATATGTGAGGTGTTCCTTTTATTGTGTATGGAGAGCTGGTTTTAATCGTCTTAAAACCTATGTGCTCTTGGAATACACCTGTAAATTTAATTGACTGAAAACCTCTCGACAAGCATCATCCACACTGCCCTCTTTAGGGAGCGAACAGGAACTGAAGAGACGCAAGTGAGGCAGTAGAGGAGAAAGAAGTGGGGAGGAAGAAAGCAGTAGAATAAGTAAGATGGATGATTTGGTCCTTATCTTGCCCTGGTTCTTTGAGGACAAGCCTTATTCTTTGCATCAGTGGTGCAATGAGTTCTCTTGATTTCTTCAGCCTGTAGCTATTCTTAATACCTGGTAGTTTGTCGACACAGTCTATTTGTAGCTGTTGTGTTTGGACATGGTGAGGCAGTGAAATGGAGGGAAACTAAAATGTGTGGCTACTGTGCCCCCATTCTGAACTACATAACAAGATCCAGGTGCTTGCTTATGCATGTAATCATATGCACACACAAACGCAAGCATGCACACACACTCAGACACACATGCATGCAAACTAACTGCAGTGAGGGTGTGCGGTGTAGTAGTAATGAGATCTGGTGGTGGCTGAGGTGTTAAAAGTTCCTCTGGGCTGCAGCAGAGCAACACAGGGACCACCACCTTGGTGCTAAGCCATTGTTAATTTCCTGGTCACTCAATACACTCTGTCAGGCTGCAAGTGCACTGCATCATAGTATACACGCACACACACATGAACATGCATGCTCGCACACACACACTCACACGCATACACATCATATACACACACGCCCACTCAGTACTGTGGTGACCCTGCACATAAACACCTCTGTCCCCAGGGCAGGTTGGGCTGTGTGCTGTTGGTCACGCTCTGGCCCAGAATGCTGTTCAGAAGACTGCCGTCTTTCATCACCATCTCCACGGCGACCGCGCTCTAAGTCACCGTGACAACAAATTCCAGCTGGGCCCATGACACTTGCTGTCTCCTTTAAGTTCAACCTTCAACCTCATCTCCCTATCTGCTCTATAGCCCTTCATCGCGCTTTCGAACTCTATTTCTTACTCTCTCTGTATCCCCCTCCCTCCCTCACTCAACCTCACTCAATCACTCACACACTCTCCATGCCCTCCTTTTCTCTGTGTCCATTATTCTCTCCTTATGTCTTTCTGTTATTCTGCATTACTGGAAGTATAGCAGAGACCAGAGAACTGAACCCAAATTTGTAAGGTATAAGGTATTGCTTCATGAACAAAGTGACTTGACTCATCAAGTGACTTCACATGTGAGCTATGTACACCAGTACTTCTTAACATCTTTTTGAACACTGGGCCTAATTGATATGTTTTGAAGAACATAAAGTGCTCTGCTGCCCCCATGTGGTTACCTACATAATTTAGAGTAGTCTAAAGCGCTGGCAGTCCATTCAGACATCCTGCAAGTATCCACTGAGAACTAAGCTGGTTAAGCATGGTAGCATGGTAGCCATTCATGTCCTCTAACTTTGGTCTATTTTGCATTAGTAGCCTATGGGATTTTACAAAACAATTCATTGGGATACTTCTTGTTTGCTGGCTAATTCTTCATAGATTCTTCATAAAAAAAAAAAAATCAGCACATGGACATCTGAGGTCTGGTGCACCTGATATCCATTGCTTATAGCCTAACCTATCCCTAATCTCACATCACCATATCCCTGCAAGAAGAGCTGAGGCCTAAGTTAAACTGGACTCCTGTGGTCAACTACGCCAAGAACACTGCATACATACACACATACACACACACACACAAACACACACACACATATGCATTGACAGTTACGTTAAGTACACACACTCATCGTGGCTGCACATACCTGGATTATCCCGCTAGGAGATCAACCCCACTTATACAAATGAAATTGTGTGAGGTTTTTTTTAATGGCGTGTGTATCGGGTATTAGTGTTTTCTAACCCAAACGTTGAACTTTTGCACTACCTAAATGGAACAGACAAGGAGAGGCGACTCAGTGAACCATGATCAGCCCATCTGTCCTTCTTCCAGCTATTTCTATTCAGAAACCTTGAAAGTAATATAGTCTACACATTTTACCTGCTCTTATCTTACATTTCTTCCATACATAGGTAGTTCACATCACAAGACTAGAAAAGTCTTTTTCCTGAAGAATATGTACGGGCTCACTGAAAGCATTTGGAAGTGTGTTTGCTTCAACTTGAAAGGTTAAAGGGATGAAAGTATTCCATGAGAAAAAGTATCACATAAATATCTGCTCTTCTATTGAACCTGAACATTTTAAAGTTAGAACAGAGTCCTGAAAGTATGTTGAAGTAGTTTGAGTCCAAAGGTTTGCAGCGATTTGGAGAGAAAATAATAAAGACAGTTTTTTGTCACTTTTGCCTCGGCCGGATTCTTTGTAAAACCTCGCTCCCTGTAAAACCCTCCCAACCTAGCGGTTGTCTGGGGCATGGCAGCTGCAGCACTGATAAACTCACCGCCTGGTGACGTTCAGGCAGAGGGAGAGCAGGGGGGAAGGAGGACGGACAGAATGGCGGCTGTACAGTGCCGTAGCTCCAAATGCACGGCAGAAAGGAAAGGGTTCAGGCGGGAACTCGATTCTTGGCGGCACAAGTTGATACACTGCGTTGGTGAGACCGACAAGCGATTTTATTTCTGAGGATTTTAATGATAAATCACGGGCTTGAAAGTGATCGCTGCCTCTAGATAGCTAGCTAAAGTGAGCTAACTAAATTAGCTTTTAGCTAGCTAGCCTGGCACCTTTGGTTGCCAGCTTTAGCCGGCTAAACTGGCAGGCTAACATTTGCTGACTGGCTAGCTGGCTATCTAGCCATCTGTTTTGGCCCGTTTTCTTTGTCCCCTCTGAGCCACTAATCGAGGCTTGCTTTACTTCATCCTGCGATACGCCGAAGGAGAGGATTACCTTTTGTTACCTTAGCATTTATATGTGACTCAATTATGAACTGCAGCTAACTAGAACGTTAATTATCAAACGTCAGGTGTTGCTGACATAGACGTTGGCTATGCTAACGCTGCGCTCTCAAGCCGGTCAACGTTGTTATTTGGGGGAGGGGATGGCAACGTTACAGCGGCTAATGTTGCCAGTACAATTTGAGGAAAGAATCTATTTCAACGGCCTCCGGTAACCGTTACTCACGTGACCATCTTTCTATTTTGAATACAGTTTATGCTCAAGCTGCAGTAGTCAATTGGTTTGGTCGACAAAGATAGCTGGATTTCTTCGCGGCCAGAACGTTAAACGAAAATAACATCGATCTAATCAAAACACGGCTGTCACTCATTGCGCGGATCCATGCTTTTTCATACGTATTGCTTACCAGATTATAACGACACTGCATTAGAGGCAAGTGTAAGTAATTGACGAGTGGTTACAAGCCTGTGGCGCTTGTTGAATGCCATCGCTATATTCACGTACCTGTCTACATGTCAGCTTTAACTGGTTGAGCTATTTTGTTGGTGCTTAAAATTGTATGTGCATGCCCATACATGTACCTGGGTGCCACGCATATGATGTATGATATGGTCTCATATTATTCATCAAAATTAGTGCGGAAAGAATAATGTGTTCATTCTGTCTTGCAGGGTTTGAAAGCATTCTGGAGGGAATCTATGGTCCCATGCTGCTTAGAGACCTCAATATATTTGATGGTGGGTTTTTGTCTGCACATCCATGAGTGTGCTCAGTATGTGAGAAGCCTGCTGACTTAGTGAATGGGTGACAGCATGCTGGACAAGATTATCTGCACTCTTGCATTTTATGCTGACAATGTACAATATCTTCTGAAATAATTGGAAATTGAAACAACTTTTGGTCTACACATTCATCTATCAAGTTACACCTGCACATGATCAAACAAACACAAAAATGTTTCGAAATTGAATCAAACACAAATGTTTCAAAATTTCAATCAAAATTGAAAGCATGAAACAAAATCCTGCAACACAATCAATTTTGTTGCAGGAAATAGATTCTCTTTTGCAGTTTAATTCAACTCACCTGTGACAGTTTGCAGGTGCCCAAATGGTATAAATGAACAAATTATCCAAGTGATAAAACACTTCTCTAGTAGACTGTGAAAATAACTGTCTGAGAATGTCAGAAAAACCAAACACAAGTGTTCACAAGGCTCAAAGGCCATCTCTGGAGACCTTGGTATTCCTGTTTCCACAGTTCGCAATGTTATTGCTGCCCATGAAATTAAGAATCTCCCAGGAGATGGTGGTGGTAAAAGGAAAATTGATCTCAGATGTCGTCAAATGTTGGTGCAAGCCGTTGAAAAAGCACCTCGCATGACATCCAAAGACCTCAAGACTGACCTGGAGAGGTCTGGGGCTAATGGTTTCAGCCCGTAACATACACAGGACACTGAACCAAGAAGGGCTTTGAGGTCAGACGCCACAAAGACCCCACTGCTGAAATAGAAATACTAGGGGGCTTGATTGATCTTTGCCAGGAGGTCCATAATGCTGTGGGGCTGCCTCGGGTACTTAACATTTGAATGTATTAAGGGCATCATGAAATCAGAAGATTACCACGGCATTTTGGAGCGAAATGTGGTACGCAGTATCAGAAAACTGGGTGTCAAAGGTCATGAGTCCTCCAGTAGGACAATGACCCAAAAGCACCCAGGAAAGGCTGTGCAACTGAGTATTAGAAAATGGGGGCATAGTCAATTTTGAAGCCACAAAAGATTTTTTTTTTTTTTAATTTGTATACGTTTGAAGACATGAATTATTTCAATTATTGCAGAAAAGATTGTACATTATCTGCATAAAATGCAAGGGTGCCAACAATCTTGGACAGAACTGTAAGTCCACTCTCTTGGCATGACTGTGGTATGTAGTGATGCAATTTGGAACACATTTTTGCTGCATCCCATGCTCCTTATTGTGAACATGCAATCCATAACCCACCAGAGTTTGACCCTTAGGTACCATACCCTAATGAATTTATCCTTGCTTGTGTGATTGTGTCTTTCAGACTGTGAACCCGAAGAGGTGGATGACTGGTCAGGGGAAGCGAGCTGTTCCCACTGTTCGTTCTGCAACCTGCCCCTGGATAAACTTTGTGTAAGATTTGGTGTCATGATAATCAAAGCAATAAACACTGCTTGAATTTTGCCTCCAGGCCAGACAAGTAAAGACCATTCTGGCTCTGACAGTTTTACTAATCAAATAGTGTGTAAACAGTATTTACACTGGTATTAAGTTCAGCACAGAAAATTCACACTTCCTGTTTACACCATTTAAACCCTACTGTTTCAACTAACAAGCCACGTCATTAACTTGGCATTGCTGCATTTAAATGGGTGCCCTGATTAGGGCTGCACAATATGGGTGAGGGGTGGAGCATCTCAGTGAGCGCTAGGCTCATCAGTTCTGGCGAAGTCTGGGTGCGTCTGAGGATGTGCTCACAGTATTAGCTCTAATGAGACGCTAGATGGCGTAGCAATGGGTCGTCAGAGCTTGCGTATATTTACTGTTGCTCTAAGCCACTCCAATAACGCGTACCCCTTGAGCATCTGAAAGCACTACTGCATTTGTTGTCTTGTTACAAGGTTAAAAACACAGATTTGTTGGTCTACTTGAAATGAATCATTAAAGTGAATATACCAGCATAATAACCATAACTAAAACAAACTTGAATACCTCAAAATATTTTCATCTGCAATACCTCTAAACACATACATTAAGTGCTATTTATTAAGCACTTTTCCAAAACAAAGTGCGATGCTGAACATCATCCGGTGTTGAATTTGAGCTTGCGGTGCACGTTTCATGGTTTCTTAGAACTTGGTCGCTATGTATTCTTGCTACAGTAGTCTACAGTTGTCTGGTGTTGTCTAAGGTGTTGCCATTACAGATGAAATTTTTTGCATAGTACCTGAGTTTGTGATACATCTGCTCTCCTGAATCCAAACTACTGCCAAATACAGTTTTGAGGAAACGTTTTTCAACCTTTTTGAATGACCTGCATTCTTCTGTAAATGGCTCCTAAAATATGGTCTGATCTTCATCTATGTCATAAAAATAGATCCACACAATGTAATGTAACAAATAAAACACAAATTTGTAGTTTGTACATATCTTGTATTGAACATATTGTTCAAACGTTAACAGCTTGGATTGGAAAAAGTGACTAGTGGAACCTCCTTTAGCAGCAATAACTTCAACCAAATGTTTTCTTGTTGCTGATCAGACCTGCACAATTTGGACCATTCCTCCTCACAGAACTGTTTCAGTTCATCGATATTTTTGGGGTGTCTTGCATGAACGGCTTGCTTCAGGTCATGCCACAGCATTTCAATAGGGTGAAGGTCAGGACTCTGACCTTTTTCCTGTTTTAGCCGTTCTGTTGCTTTTGTGTTTGGGGTCACTGTCATACTGCATGACCCAACCTCTGTTAGGCTTCAGATCACAGATCGTTACTCTGGTATTCTCCTGGAGAATTACCCAATTCAATTTTGAATTTATTGATCCCTCAATGATTGAAGCCGTCCAGGTCCTGAGGCAGAAAAGCAGACCCAAACCATGATTGTCCCTCCATCCCTCCATCATGCTTCATGGTTGGGATGAGGTTTTGCTGTTGGTATGCAGAGTTTTTTTCTCCTCCAAACAGCATTGTGCCCTTTTGCCAAAAAGTTTGATTTTTGTATCATCTGTCCACAGAGCATTGTTCCAGTAGCTCTGTTGAACATCCAGGTGGTCTTTGGCAGCAATGTTTTTTTGTGGAGGTTTCCTCCTTGGTATCCTCCCATGAACACCACTCTTGTTTAGTGTTGTTCTTATTGTGGACTTGTGGACACAGGCCTGTCAAACGAAGCCAGATTAGTGGGTTAGCAAGGTAACTTTGGGCTTAACCCTGGATTTTCACTCTCACAAAGGTGGCTCATTTAGGCTCCTCTGGAGCAGGTTATGTTATCAAAACAGATAAAAAGCCCACCTCCTCACCAGTCAACTCGGGAAAAATGGCTTCATCACTCCTAGAGGAAACTGTGGACAACCGTGGACATTCACAAAACCAGATATGAACATAAACATTGCAATCAAATGAAAACAACAATTGTACAGAGGGATACTATTGAATAAACAGATTAGTAAGGGACAAGGTGTTTAGAGACTGGCAGAACACCTTTGCTTTGCTTAAGGATTTATTATATTAGAGATCTAATGAATGTTTGTAGCGTTTCCAGCCAATTTGCCCACTCTGGCTATAAAAGAGGGCATCTGTCAAATAGCGGCTAGCTTACAATAGCTGGCTACAGTTATCAATTATGAATTAAATTTACTGTTGCATTTAAGTGTGCTGAAATTTATTAGGGTTCCCGAGAGTGATCAGTGCAATAGATTGTACTGTATCAATGAAAAATATACCCGCTGTGCCTTAGTGACGGGCAGTGATAAGCCTTTTTACTGAAACATCTACACTCTTTCCTCCAGTAATCCTCTCTAGCCTGTGTTACTTTTCGCTGTTATATTTTTGTTTTGCTCATATTTATTATAATAGCATGTTCTTCAAATGTCCATTTCTTTCCCATACTTCCCACTTTTACAGTCTACTTAACATGTTGAAATTGTCAGCAGCATATGTTTCCATGACCCCACATTTGTTCATAGTTTAATTTATTGCTTTTATTTTAATCTATTTTTTCTATTTTTGTCTTATTTTTATATTCTATATTTGTCTTGTTTTCTATTTAATTTTTCCTGCTGAATCATTTTACTTTTGCTCCTGCAATGACCTCCATTTCCCCACGAGGATCAATAAAGTTTCATCTCATGTTAAATACGCTGCTCTGGATCTGTCCATGTTTCATGCGATTGGCTTATTTGTTCCAAAACCTGCCCCTTTTATGTGAATGTGCTCATAGCTGGATTGGAAAATCCTGGGACTGGGACTCTCCAACAGATGCAGATCAGTCAAGTTTGTTCAATTGGTACAGTGTTGGGAAATTTAAGTAATTGCAGGCGTGTGCAGTTTAGATATTATTAACGTGGTAATTTAAGATTGTTTTGTTGATTTTTTTTTTTTTTTTTTAAGCGATCGACATCTTTGGTGATAAGTGATCATTGCTGTGGTGTTTCGGCACTGCACTTCCCAGAGATCAGGCCCACTTCACTAAGTGGCCTGCATTGTCTTTGTTGATGAAGTTTGAGTTTCTGTAGGTGGCGCTCTTTTCTTTGTCTGTTCAGCGGTGTCGAGTCGACAATCTAGCAACACCAACTCGCTTGCTTTTCAAACTTTCCGCCACCCGGTCACTTCCACATTCGACGACCCTCAAGCCATACGTACATGCATCACTGTGTATGCAATATTTTTGCTGGGAATGGTGGACCCAGCCGGCAGCAATGGAAAGTTGCATGTAGAGAAGCGCTTAGTGAATGCCAATATATTACATGGCTATTGCTAAAAATATGCCAACAATATAAAGTATCAAAAGTATTTATTGACATTAAAATCTTAAGGATTCACACTTTAATCGTGCAGCCCTAGCATTGTTATACCAATGA
>OOFE01014740.1:0-12775 GCA_900323365.1 Monocentris japonica | reverse complement strand
AAAACACCTCCACAGCATGATGTTGCCACCACCATGCTTCACCGTTGGGATGGTATTGGGCAGGTGATGAGCGGTGCCTGGTTTCCTCCAGACATGACGCTTAGAATTGAGGCCAAACAGTTCAATCTTGGTTTCATCAGACCAGGGAATCTTGTTTCTCACAGTCTGAGAGTCCTTTTTTGCAAACTCCAAGCAGGCTTTCCTGTGTCTTTCACTGAGGAGAGGCTTCCGTCTGGCCACTCTGCCATAAAGCCCAGATCGGTGAGTGTTGCAGTGATGGTTGTCCTTCTGGAAGTTTCTCCCATCTCCACACAGGATCTGTGGAGCTTAGCCAGAGTGACCATCGGATTCTTGGTCACCTCTCTCACCAAGGCCCTTCTCCCCTGATTGCTCAGTTTGGCCGGGCGGCCAGCTCTAGGAAGGGTCCTGGTTGTTCCAAACTTCTTCCATTTAAGAATTATGGAGGCCACTGTGCTCTTGGGAACCTTCAATGCAGCAGAATTTTTTTTGTGGCCTTCCCCAGATCTGTGCCTGTCTGGACTCCAATCAAGGTGTAGAAACATCTCAAAGATGATCAAGAGAAATAGGAGGCACCAGGGCTAAATTTCAAGTGTCATAGCAAAGGGTCTGTTTTCGCTTTGTCATTATGGGGTATTGAGTGTAGATTGATGAGGGGAAAAAAAAAATTATTTAAACGATTTTAGCATAAGGCTGCAACAAAATGTGAAAAAAGTGAAGGGGTCTGAATACTTTCTGAATGCACTGTATGTACATTGCCCAAAATATTGTGCCTTGTGTATCACACGCCTTAGCAAAGTCAATTTAATGTCAATTTTATGTCTACTGTCAGGGGCTAACAATAATAAGCAATTAAATTCTTAAATGTTTAATTCTAAGGATACCAGCATTTTACATACAAGCACAAATGCTTGCTACACTGTAAAAAATGGCTGTGAAATCCACAGTAATTTACTGTTTTTCTGCACTGTTAATTACTGTGAATACTGTTTACAGTATAGTACTGTGTATTAGGCCTAAAAACACAGTCCTCAACATGATAGTGTAAAAATCACAGTGATAAACACACAATTGTAGAAAATCACAGTAACAATTATACGAACCAATTATGTACTGTAGAAAATCACAGTACTATTCCACCAGAAGGTTCCGATGGCACTGGGTTCAAAGGCACCAATGGCCTTCGCACTGATGCTAGCTGCTGCTAGGGGGCGCCAAATCCTTAAAATTCTTTATATCTCATAATTAATTTTGCGTTTTTTTGAAATTAATATGACATGATCCATGGTCATGTTCCAGTCAGGACATGAAATTTGGTCTTGATTGATCAATTGAACAACTTTTAGCAGTACAGCCCTCAAAACTTCAAAGAATTGTCAAAAATCACCAGATGGTCATAGAGACTTCATTCTTTTTGCAACACATCTAAGCAATATGTGAAGTAACTTTGCTTCACATGTTGACTCTTGTGGTTTAAAGTTTTTCAATATATAGGCCTATATGTCAATCAATGTGCTCGGACCCCCCTTATCACCGGTTGCAACTATATTTATTATAATTATATAATTATTTGTATTTGTGAAATACTCATTTAGCTGCTTATGTGTAGTTTCAGTGGCAACCCAAAATTATTGATACAAATCTATAGTGCAAATTAACCAAAGGAGTTTTTTGCTTTTGTATTTTGTATTTTTCTTTCTATTTGGATTGAATCAAATTGGCTTGAAATTGACTGGCAACCAGTCAAGGATTGTGAAAGCAGTCCTTGAATTCATCATTGGGACAGGATTACGCCTTTTGAAATAGACTGCAATCTAATCCCGACCTGTGAGAGGCAGCAATGTGCTGCAAGGCATCTAGTCTTCCAGAAATACAGAAAAAAACTTAAAAGAAGAAGACGCTATGTCAGTGTGTAATTAGTTTAGGCGCCAAAGTTCTTCACTGCAACAACATTTAACGTTAGCGTTGGGACTTGAAAGCTCATTATCCATCATTCCATTTCATTGAAAGGATTGTCTGTTTCAGTGTGTATAGAGTTAACTTTAATGTGCGTGGTTGCACGGTGCTTAGTTCACTGGTTGGTTAACACGGTCTTTTTGGGCAGCTTTCCATAAATATGATGACTCTGACTAAAACTAACAATGCCATAGATTAAACGGATTCAGAGCTCTAGGAGTGGAACAGCCGAGATAGTGCTGCAGGAAGAGTATGTTTCAAGATGTGGCAATTTTTGCGACATGAACGACGAGTGGGGCACCGTTCAAGGAGTGGAGCAGCACAGAATGCATCATTGCCTGTAAGTGTCTTCATAAAATGCTTTCTCTTGACTAACTAAATCCTATTTAGTCAGTTCATTTATGTAACAGTAGCCAAAGTTTTACAGTCCGGCGTCAGGCCACATAGTGAAAAAGCAAGTTGCAAAAGCAACTCCTTCCAAGTTAAGCTAACTGTTAGATAGCAATCCTCGGTTAGCTTATCAAAATGTCTTACATGTGTAAGGTTTGCAAATTCAGTACAGCGTCAATTTCTGCATTCATTTGGCATGTTAAAATTCACAGAAATCTTGCAAACATTATATTTCAGTGTGGACATGCAGAATGCCCTGCTTTTACCACAGTGGGTGCACTTCAAAAGCATATGTACTGATTCCATAGGCACTCAGTTAAACCAGTGCCACAAACACACATGGAAGGAGATGCTTTAGCATCCAAAATCACAGGTTGTTGTGAACACTTGGCCATAGCAAGAGAGCAGTATTTCAACCTCCTCACAATTCCTTTGTAGAGTAGGCACCACATAGGTGCCATCTTGGGTTTATCAGATGAAGGTGCAATGAAAGGCAGATCAAATTGTGAAAATGAATAATTGCAATCTAACTGTTTCACTGTGTAGGTATTCCTTGTGTAATAAATGCTCTCTACCCTGCAATCAAATAGGTTTGTATATACACATTTGCATTTGTCTGCACTCTAACCAGGGGCCCTTAAATATGCATTCATGTTTTTAATGTATTGCTTGTTGGCCTGCACATTGACAGATGATCATATTGAGACCAGACTGAAGAAAAAGGAAATTACCCTTAAACCTGAGAAGTAAAAACTATAATTTACAGACTAATTGCTTGGAGTGTTTTTCTATGTCTTTGTTCATCTAAATTCTAATACTCACAGGCAACTACAACTCCTGCCGAGGCCCAGTTCTCCCTTCCCATCACCCTGAGGCTCATTGTGCTAGGTAGAACTCTCATTCAATAAAAGTAGTCTTTTGAAGATAAATACAATTAAGTGGACATAGCATACCATTTCAAAGATGTCATGGGGTCCCTTTTCAATTCCGCACAGGACAAAAATGAAGAGGGTCTGCAGGCATTACTATATTGTAATTGAATTGTTGTTTTATGTTTGATTATTGCACGAGACACTGTGTGGTCTGCGAACAAGTGGATGCTGTCCATAGAGGGCCGTGTTGTAATCCCACATTCACCTCCCATGCCAGATTTCATAACTGCCTTGGCTGTCTTGTTCGCCAGTTTCTGTGTGTTTAATATTGAATATCAGGTGGAAGCAGCCACAACGCTAGAGTTTGTTCAGAGGTATTGGTCACAATACATATTGTACATCACACTTCTTTTACATTAACTTTGCCTAAATTTCTCCTTTTTAAAAGTTTGCTAGTGGCATTGACCCAGTGAAATCACAAAACTTGCATCTAGGTGGCATTTCTTTTATTATTATGAGGGCTTTCTCCTTAAGCGTTTAAAAACAGGACAGGTTAACATGTCCGAATTAGTAGGGCCAGATGACATTCTAACTATTAAACTACAAAAATTAGGAAATAACCAATAACATTTCTTAGTGGTGAAAGAATATTAATTTGTATCCCAAGATGAAAACACATAGAATCATACCGACAGAAGAGAAATTTAAAAAGATATACATGGACAATCAATTTATGTCCATTAAATGCATATACTGTTGTCATTAAGTGGAGGAGAATATATCCACATAAAACTCAAAACTATCGGCATGCAGACAAATTTTCACTACAGTGAACAATAACATTATACTCTATGGCAGGATGGTACTAGAGGAGAGTGAGATTTTTTTTCACTTAATGTATATTTGAAACTTCATAGCAGTAGGGCATGGGAATATTTTTTTACCTGTGCCCGGGCACAGTAGATGGCGCTGTTTTCTGCCCTTCCAGTCACAAGTCACAAAAAGTGACCCATAGTAATAAAGCCCATAGGGGACTTTATTAAAATGATAATGTAAACTTGAAAATGTAATTCCACAATAGCATTATAATTTTCCACATATGTATGTGTTATTAAAAATTAAAATGCAATAATCCAATTTTCATTTTCACATACTCATATGGGCATTCTATGACCATATTAAAATGAAAATGGAAAAGCTGTTTGACATTTAGTTTTCAAAGTCGTACCCCGCTGTACAGTGGACAATATTCCAATTTTAATTCAAATTTCGAAAATTAAAATGCAATATACACAATGTAACCTGATTTTCCCTTTACGCAAGCAGTACCACTTTGGCTGATCATCTTGACAGCAACCTCATCTCGCAGTTAAATGAAAGTATTGCAGAATACTCTGCCATTTCTGACACTGACGTGGACGAGGTGGTGTTCTCAAATTTAACAGAGATAATTGAGAGACTGTCTGACATACCCAGTTCCGGTGGAAGACCAGCTCTTGATATCCCTATCAAGCCCATAGGGGACAAAGTAGTTATTTCCCGCACCAGCCAGGACGCTGCCATTGCCCCAGTGACAGACAAACACTGCTACTTCCGGTTGGCGCGTAAAGCTGGTCCAGGAACAGAAGAGAAGTCACTGAACGAGAAAGTGACGTCCTAACTGAAGACCCGCCTTGATGAGAGGGCTGACAGATTGCATTTTCATTTTCATTGTGACACCAAAAGAGCGTGGTGACATGTAAATGCAATAGACTGGGGGCGCTGTTTTGCTTATTGCATTTGAATATTGTCCACTGTACAGCAGGTTAAGTCTTTGAAAATGAAATGTCAAATGCTGTCTTTATTTTCAAATTGTTAGAAAATTGCTTTTTAATTTTAATTGTGACTTAAATATTGACATAAATATTTAATATTGCTAACCCTAACCCTATCAGTGGTATGAAGGCAATCTGGCATTCATGGGCTGGAGTCGTGGCTGGAGTTGAGCAAGAGAAGAGGGGGGAAAAAATCACTCTTAAAGGGCAGACACTTCTACAGTATTTAATCCTAAAGGCAGCGTATGTACAAATTGCATTTTAATTTTAATTGTGACTTAAATATTGCTTGCGTAAAGGGAAAATCATTGTTTATATTGCATTTTAATTTTCGAAATAAATTTTAATTAACATTGGAATATTGTCCACTATACAGCGGGGTACGACTTTGAGAATTAAATGTCAAACAGTTTTTTCATTTTCATTTTAATATGGTCATAGAACGCCCATACGAGTATGTGAAAATGCAAATTGGATTATTGCATTTTACATTTACAATTACATTTTCATTTTCAAGTTTGCATTATCATTTTAATAAAGTCCCCTATGGGCTTCCATACATATGTGCCTATTAGTGGTATGAAGGCAATCTGGCATTCATGGGGTGGAGTCGTGGCTGGAGTTGAGCAAAAGAAGAGGGGGGGAAAAAAATCACTCTTAAAGGGCCGACACATCTACAGTACTTAATCCTAAAGGCAGCGTACGTACAAACAAACAATAACTACAAGCCTGTACCCACATTCATAAGCTTACTCTACACAGCATGGGGGGATGAATAAAAGATTATACTTTGTTTGCAGATGAATATGGAAAAAGCTTACTGTATCTGATCATTTAGACCGATTTTAAAGTTGTATTTTTTTCAAATAATATCCAGTCTAATGGCACAGGATTTAATGGGATATAGTATCAGAAAAAGCTACATTGTGAAAGACTAAAAGGTTAATATTGTATCATCAAGATTTCCCATTATGCAACAGTAAAAACAATCAATTCAGTGCTTCTGACTGTTTTTTAACTGTTTTGTCTAATTTTGCTGTTGTAGGACATTGTTAAACGTACAGTACCAGTCAAAAGTTTGGACACACTTTCTCATTCAAGTGAATGGGAAGGTCTGTCCAAACTTTTGACTGGTACTGTATATGTCATGGGCTCATAGTGGTGGTTATGTTTATGATTATTTATGTTTATGAAAATCAAGAATAACTGTCTTATGACTATAGCACCATGATTCAAGGTGTGATCAAGGAAAGACTTAACACCTGGTGTGACTAGCCTCAGTATTGCTGTAAAGCTGCAATACTGCATTGCTTGAGGCAAATTGACCTACCACTTACACAAATATGGATTGTTGGCCAAAATTGATATCGTTCTGGCCAAGCAAACTGATTCATGGGTCAGTATTTATGGCCTCCCTCCCACTCAAACCGACTCAGGAGTCAGTATTATCAATCTCCCCCCTCTTTTGGTCAGGAAGAAGGTTGAAAAAACTGACTTGAGACATTTTGATCTGGTGGCAGGATATTCATTTCTGCAGGGGAATTCTACCTCGTTTACGTGACAGTTAAGAAATCAGTGTCAGTGCATGTAAAAAAAACTTTTGAAAAAGAAATACTTCATAGGCTATTTGTCTAAATGATCATGCTCATCTGCAAGACAAAGTGTTAAATTTTCTTCATAAAGTGTATCTCCTATCCCCATTCTGTGTAGAGTAGCTAATGAGTGTGGGTACGGGCTTATCATTTTTTCTTTTCCTTCTCAACTCCATGACTCCACCCCATGAATGCCAGATTGCCTACACACCACTAAAGATACATGTGGGTCATTGATCTACCACAGGTCAAAATATCCCCAAATCCCTGTCCGTCATACACTTCTAATTTACTATGATTGTTTATTTTTCAGGGATCTGCTATTCATTTTGCTGTGGAACAGCACTGTGGAACTGATGGACTGAATAGTGATGGAATCACTAAGATCCTAAGAGGCAAGGAGCCATAGACCTTTTTGCTCAAAGTGTTTTTAAATAGTGTTTTATGTAAGAATAGTGATAATGTAACAGTGCCTTTTCAACTACAGAACGTCTCTAAAATGGCTTGGCAGAAGAAATGGCTATATTTTTTGTGTTGATTTGTTATCGCCACTGTTTTTAAATATGCAATCCTCATGTTTTTGGATATTTATATCCATTGTTTTATGGTTGCTAATATTTTAAATGTGTAGAGATTGCAGCTGCTTGTCAGTTATGCACAGTTTAGAAGACATGGAAGATAATTGTACATGGGATATGCTAAGACAAAATTCATAGTGTATCATGTTTGTGATAGCCATGGTATGCTCACCTATTAAGCACAAGAAAAATATGTTATGCTTGTTACCGTTCAACAATTAAGAATAAATAGTTAAAAAATGTATTGTTTGCTGTCTCTGCAGTTATTATTGAAGCTAAACAAATGTGTCAAGAATTTAAAATGCAGTAAATTTTTATTCAAACATCAGAATACTGGTAATCTGTAAATTATCAGCATGACATGAAGTATATCGTATTAAAGATATTGTTTTATTTAACAGTTACAATACTAATACTGTAACTTAAAAATACAGTATCAAAGTTTCTATTTTACAGTTAAAACTATTACCATAACCAAAAACGCAGTACTTGGAAATTCCTGTTTTATTTTACAGTTAAAACACTACTACTCTAACCAAAAATACAGTACATAGTAATTACTGTTTTATTTTACAGTTAAAACACTACTACTGTAACCAAAAATACAGTACATAGTAATTACTCTGTTTTACTTTACAGTTATAACACTGATTTTTATTTATTTATTTTTTTACAGTAAGTTACTTGTGAATTGCTGCCAGTTAATTACTGTGAATTTTGCGATAAGTTTCTTACAGCGTAGGTAATACAGTCCAACTATAAGACCCTGATGAAGACAACCTTTCTGTAAGAATCAATGATCTCAATGATCACAATTCCTTTTTATATTAGAGGTATTAAAACATTCCTACAAATTTCAATGATTTCCTCACTCCCTACTACTTGCTGAACCAATGTTATTGTATTGTTGGTCCACAGTGCATGTATACAGTTCAGTGCTGCTGTAGACGCTGTACATTGTACGTCAGACATGTCCCATGTCTGAGTTGACAACTTCCCTTCTCTCAGTAGCCCTAGGCCATTTTATTCTGGGTCTTTGCCTACTGTTCTTCTCCTTTTTTGGCTGGCTGACCTCTCTGTCCTCCCTGCCTTGTGTGTCAGTGCTTGCTGGCTGGCTGGCCTCTGTGTCCTCCCCACCCTGCATTTCAGTGCTAGTGCCTGCCTCCTCTGCACCAGGGATACTGATATCCTGCAAACCTTGGTTTGTTACCTGTCACTGGACTTCACCCAACTGACTTGACTGACTTCTAAGGAAATACTGGTCAGTGCGAGGTCCCTGGGCAACTTCCCTCAAGCATCTTTTCCTCCCATGATGTAGTCTGAGGCCATGATGTAGTCTGTGGCCTTGACCTCTCTATACTCTCAATGCCTTTCACCACCTCCTACCTTAGTTCCTGGATGTCCTCTTTAGGCTTCCGTAGTACCTAGTTCCCTAGTGGAATTGTTTCCTTGTCTATACAAAACCTTTTGTTTACCGGCTTCCCCTTGACAATGGATATGTTCATTGATTTACTTTAACTTTCATCCTTGCCCAGTTAAAAATTTCATTAAATTTGTCCAGCAACATTTTGGTACTTTGGTTGTCCCAGTGGTCTTGCCATCCACATAATGGGTGGCAGGTGCAGCCCTCCCTGTAGCTTCTCTGCACCTACTCCCCACTTTGATGCCCTAATGACTATCTCCATCACCATAGTAATAGCTAGAGGGGAAATTGTGCACCCTGCCATGCTATCTGTCCGGCCCAGACAGCTCAGTCGATAGATATTCCAGATATTCCAGCTTTTTGCTTGGTTGTGTCAAGTAATCTATTTCTTTAAAGGTCGCTTGTGCAACTATAGTAAAGAAAATCTTCCCATCAACATTAAGGGGGCAGATAGGGCAAAATGGACTACAGAATAGCATAATAGCAATAATAGCATTCTATTGTGCTACAGTGTTTCTAGGTTGATGCTAGGGTGTACAAGGTGGTTGCTAGGGTGTACTAGTTAATGCTAAGGTGCTTCCAGGTATTGTCTAGGGTGTAGTAGGTGGTTACTAATGTGTTACTAAGTGGTTGCTAGGGTGTTTCTGGGTGGTTGCTGGCTATACTAGATGGTTGCTAGGGTGTATTAGTGGGTTGCTAAGGTGTACTACGTGTCTGCTGGGGTGTTACTAGTGATTACTAGGTAGTTGCTATGTGTATACTAGTGGTTGCTAGGGTGTTGCAAGGGTGTACTAGGTGGTTGCTAAGTTGTTTCTAGGTGTCTGCAAGGGTGTTACCAGGTGGTTGCTAAGGTGCCAAGGTGGTTGCTAGGTTGTACTAGGTAATTGCTAAGGTTTACTACATGGTTTGTAAGATGCTTTGAGGTGGTGTTAGGGTGTATCAGTGTTTGCTGGTGTTTACTAGATGGTTTCTAGGGTGTATGAGGTTCTTCTAGGTGGTTGCTAGGGTGTTACATTGGGGTTGCTAAGGTATACAAGGGGGTTGCTAAGGTTTTACAAGCTGTCGTGGAATTTATGAAAACTTTTGAAACTATGAAAATATGATTTACACATTTGTGTATCTTTTCTGCGACTTCAAATTTAGAATAGCAGATGTATGAATATTTTCTGTGATTGAAAATTCTGACATACAACAAGCACACATTTTTTCTGCAACTTCTCACATCGAGTCAACAAGTTCTCACAAGTTCTGCCCACCATATTACCTTCACAGTAGTAGTGGTTGTAGTAGTAATGGTATTAGTAGTCGCAGCAGAAGTGGCAGAGGGTCAGAGAGAGAGCTGCGTGTGTATCTACCTGGGTCCCTGGTGTGTGATAAATTGCTCCACCTGCCCTGCCCTGTTCTGAACATTCCGCAATTCATTCCTATGGAGCCAGAAATTGTGATTAAACTTGTGAAAAACTAAATTGTATCACTGAGAAAAGTAATAGAACACCATTCCCAAATATGCTGCATTAATAGCTTAAGCGGGGCAAGAGTGTCAAAAAGTGTCCGGAAGAAGAAGAAGCAGAATAATAACTTGAAAAGGTTACTTTTCTGTAGAAAATGTGCGTGCTTACTTTGTAAAAAGTTGTTTTGAAAAAAGTTTTTTAAACTGTTTTTTTTGTTTGCAGTAAAATAAACATGATGGAAAACATTTTAAAACAATGTGAAGTTTCTAAGTTCAACAGATGAAATCCTGAGTACAGTGTTCTCTGTGTAGAATGAACTCTTATCAAAATGATCTAAATTACAAATGTGTTGCTAGGATGTCATAATACATGTCTGCAAGGACCGATTTTTAGTTCAGCCTGCATTTTGACTTTCCTCAGAAAAATGTTTTGTGGATTTCTGAGATGACTTTCTGACAACTTCCCCTCTAGGTTCAGGAAGCCTCACAGCAGCAGTGGAAACAGCCAGCAGCAGGACTGCCACGGTGATCGGCAAGCCCAGCTGTTTTATGTTTGAGTGCATCGCCAGTCAGTTTGGCCTGGACCCAGCCCAGTCCCTCATGGTGGGTGACCGGCTGGAGACAGATATCCTATTTGGGGTCAAATGTGGCCTTGACACCCTCCTCACCCTGACTGGGGTGTCCACCATGGAAGAAGCACAGGAGCACAAGGACAGCCAAGATCCAGAGAAAAAAAATTTAGTCCCCAATTATGTGATAGACACCATTGCCGATTTCATTGAAGCATACAAGAAAAAGGAAGAGGAGGGATGAAGCATCAGAAGAATAAGAGTTTGACTGCACTTAGAAATCTGGACATTTGAAGAGATGGCAGTAGTGTTTTTCACTTAAGATTATGATGTTATGCCGTCATTCACAAAGGCATTATGAAGTTGTTGTGAAGTGTCATAGCGTTTACCATAAGCATGCTTTGAACATAAGAGATGCGATCATTGCAGCACCTAATAAACAAATCAATGGAAAATGCTATAATGACACATTAGGAGCACTTTATGAATGGCGGCATAAGACCTAAGGGAGAGGTGTCTGTGGGGAGGAGGGAAGTGGGATGCAACAGCTTACCTGCTCGCCATCATAAATTTGAACATATTACACTCTGGATATTAGTTTTTTCATAGATAAATAAGAGCACATACAAAACCTTCACACAGACCAACACTGAGTCCGACATTCAGTTAGGGCCAAACTGTTTAATTTTTTAGAATGATGTTGGTAGTTCATATGGTTCTTTAAAAGAATAGGTCAAAATGTCAGATAATGTTTGTTTTGTTGTAGACGTTCTTTGACGGTGCAGCTGTTCACCAGTTGATATCCTAAACTACATCTAAACTGATATGTAGTATCTACTGATTCAGTGTTGTTGATGATAACAATGTACAACCTCAACATAGAGCAAGACAATTCTTCAACTGAAAATGCAGGTTGCTTCAATATGTAAATGAAATGACAGTTGTGACTAATGAAACGGTTCGCTAGGACAGTGATTCAGAACTAGGAATTTAAAGATGTTAAATGCCTCTATTTTCTCTATGGATGGCTGATTAATAAGAAACATGGAATTGATAGGAGTAAGTTTGATCTTTAAGTGGAAAAATAACATTTTCAAAAGATTTTAATCCCAATAGTTTTCAATTAGCTTTAGATTGTATTGAAATATTTCTCTCACTTCAAAGACTACTTTTCTTACACAGGGCTGTAGCCAGCTTGGTGAAGGGGTGGGCCTTTTTCTTCAAAAGTGGAACTTTTTATTGTGATCACATGATGTATTATCTAAGGCCTTTGCCTTACTATAGGCTTGTTTAGTTAAAGGCAGAGGAACCAGTCTCTCACCTGGTTTTTTAAGACGATGAATTAGTGATCTTGAAAATCTGCATGCACACTAGCCCTGCTTTAAGAATTCATTTGAAAAATATGCAATATGATACAATAAATGAAAATAAAATAAACATTCTTAAGACTCTTCATGTTGATAGTCCTTTTTAGTGCGTTTCACTGCTTTTTTCTCCATATTTATTTATATACAGTGCATTCAAAGTATTCAGACCCCTTCACTTTTTTCACATTTTGTTATGTTGCAGCCTTATGCTAAAATCATTTAAATTCATTTTTTCCCTCATCAGTCTACACTCAATACCCCATAATGACAAACTGAAAACAGAATTTTAGAAATTTTTGCAAATTTATTAAAAAGGAAAAACTGAAATATCACATTGACATAAGTATTCAGACCCTTTGCTATGACACTTGAAATTTAGCCCTGGTGCCTCCCATTTCTCTTGATCATCTTTGAGATGTTTCTACACCTTGACTGGAGTCCACCTGTGGTAAATTAATTTGATTGGACATGATTTGGAAAGGCACACACCTGTCTATATAAGGTCTCACAGCTGACAATGCATATCAGAGCAAAAACCAAACCATGAGGTCGAAGGAACTGCCTGCAGAGCTCAGAGACAGGATTGTGTCGAGGCACAGATCTGGGGAAGGCTACAAAAAAATTTTCTGCTGCATTGAAGGTTCCCAAGAGCACAGTGGCCTCCATAATTCTTAAATGGAAGAAGTTTGGAACAACCAGGACTCTTCCTAGAGCTGGCCGCCTGGCCAAACTGAGCAATCTGGGGA